>BQNB010007051.1:73503-95007 GCA_026074375.1 Tanacetum coccineum
GATGTCTTCTTCGGGATTTCAGATCACAAATTTGTCTCAGGTTTCGATGTCTGGTGGTCAGTCGAATTCTTCGTGTAAAAGGAAATGTAATTCGATGGATGATTCGCATACTAAGTGTGCTAATTCTTCTGGTCGTTGCCAGCAAAATGGATTAGCGATTTCCCGAATATATGTATATCAGTTAACTAAATTAAAGTCCAATTTTTAACTTTGGATTAGCGATATCATCATCAATGTGCTTTGTTACCACCCTGTGTACTTGCTGCTGCTTCTTTGTGATCTTGTTTTTTGCTGCCTTGTTCTAGCGAAATTACGCTGGTAAAAAAATATCGCTTATCACTATTCAGTTTTGATCCTTTTGAGCTTTAGTTTAGAGTAACCTGAACAATATAATGTACGTTAATCTTGCATGCATGCATGTTTTTACGTTTATGTCATACTTTGGTAAAACAATCACTAAATAATTCGAGCTGATTCAGGCTTAGATAAAAGGGTTAATGGCATGTAATAGCAACGTACGTTCCAATTTGAGCCGTTATCAGATACGAACTTTAAAAAGTATCACAATACCCATCAAACTTTCAAAATTTGTGCTATTATCATACTTTTGATGACGTGGCAATGACGTAGCATACCTGAAAGTCTGACACGTGGCACCATTTATAACATGACACGTCATCAAAAGTATGATAATAGCACAAATTTTGAAAGTTGGATGGGTATTGTGATACTTTTTAAAGTTCGTATCTGATAACGGCTCAAATTGAAAAGTACGTTGCTATTATATGCCATTAACCCTAGATAAAATGTATTTAAAAACATAAAATGACATGCATGTGATGTAACATTAGGTTATACATATGTTGTGGTTTTTGGGACTGTTGGGAAAAAGTAGGCAAGAAGTGTGTATATATAAATTTTCTATCTTTTTTGTTTGAAATTCTTATTAGGAGGAGACGTAAAACAACTAATAATATGGTCTTTGAATTAAAAACAAGAGTTTGTCAAAAGAATACAACATACTTTATCAGTTTCTAATCTATCATATCTGCTCCTTTGTTCTTTTACAAAAACCGTCCGTTAAGAGAGGTATTTTAGTCATTTCAGGTCAACCAAGGACCAAAAGTGGAATCAAACCTTCAAAATACGGACTGTTTTTGCAATTTCGAAATTCGACGGACCAAATCTGCAATTTGGCCAAACCACAATGACCATTTTTGCAATTTACTCTTATATTGATGTATCTCTAGTCTAAATTAGGTTTACTAACATCAAGTTGCCTAAGATTTTGGTAGGTATTTGATCACAAGTTAAAAAAAGGATGAACAAGTTAAGATGATTTATATGAAGTTCTAATACTTGGTAAATTTGGTTAAGTCTGTAATCCGCAAAATATTGCTGTCCATTTTGAAGATTTTATTGTATCTAACGTTGATGTTACCTTCCTAAGGAATGTTTGATTGGGGTATATTGGAACAAATTCATGAAATTTGCATTTTAATTTCTCCATTTGGTAACACAAATGAGGGAATTTAAAATTCATAAATTGTCAAAATGGGGGGAGGGAATTTAAATAACTTCAAAAAGTGAGAAATTTTCATTTACTTAGAAACATTTTTAAAAAAAAATTCCAGTTGTTTTTTTTTCTATTTTTTCTTGGTTTGTTGTTTTTTAAATCAAAGATATCCGTCACTAGGGGTGTTAGTCGGGTCAGATTGGTCACGTTCGGGTCGGGTCAAAGTCGAGTCAAGATTAAAAATTTCATACCCGAAACAGACCCTATTTGAATTCTGGTTAGTAAGGTTCGTGTCAATTCGGGTCGGGTCAACTCGGGTTGGGTTCGTTCAGGTTCGAGTCAACCCGAATATGAGGAAAACGTATTAAAATTGCTTTTCTTTACTCGTTTAAATAGAAAATTTATAAAATTTATTTGAAAAAAGATCTTTATTCAGGTCAATCGGGTCGACCCAAAACTGAGTTACCAAAAAATTTCAACCAGATACGTGACCCTATTTAGTATTCGGGTTACTCGGGTTGACCCGAATAAATTATTTTACCCCGTGTAACCCGACCCGAATAGGCTTAGTCGGGGTCGGGTCGGGTTTTTTTTACACCCCTGTCCGTCGCTCCCTAAAAAATTACAATAATAAACATAATGACATATTTCAAAATATTATGAATTTATGTCAACTAAACATGCGTAGGCATTTTAAATTCCAGAATTTTTAATTTTCAAGATTAAAATTTGCTAGAATTTAAAATTATGGAATTTCAAATTCACGAACCAGACGGATCCTTAGAGTTATTATTACTAGTATTTGAATACTCCCTAACAACCTTGTAAAAATGCATACATCTAAGTCAAAATGCTCGCTCTCTCCGAGTAACTTGAACAGAGAAAACCACATGCATTTATCGTTTTCTTTGCTCGGTTTCAAGTTTCAACGATAACATTATGGACGCATCACGTAAGTTTATCAAAAGCAAAGTTCTTACTTTTATAAATCGAAAGTATGAACTAGGGGTGAGCAGAAAAACCGAAAAATCCGAATAAACCGAAAACCGAAACCGAACCGAACTAATAACCGAACCGAATTTGTCAAAACCGAATCGAACCGAACTACGAATTCGGTTCTCGGGTTGGATAAAACCAAAAACCAAATCAAATTCAAATTCGGTTTCGGTTCGGTTCTCGGTTCGGTAAGGTTAAATTCTAGTTCGGTTCAGTTCGGTTTTCAGGTTGAACCAAAAAAAAAACTAACCGAACTATAAAAGGAAGGTCAAGCATACTAGTGTCATTTACACACTCTAAACAATTCACCAAGAACCTATACCTAGTTACTGTAACACCCTCAAAATGGGTCTCAGCGGAATATGGGTCTGGGAGTGTTACTTCATAGATCAACAACACAAGATATGAGAACGACTTCTATATGAGTCGTTTGTAAATGATACATTGGATTAAATAAACTTGTTTATTTAATAAGCCCGAAGCTTAAATTGTTCACCCATGAAAATGTAAAGATTCTGATACATAACAAATACTCCAAAATGTAATGCATTTAAATCTCCATGCAAAATGAATCCCAAAATGTTGACCCCCAATGTATCCTTGTTCTAGTACCTTATTGACCTGAGAAAAACATGTTTTAAAACGTCAACATAAAGTTAGTAAATTCACAGGTTTGATAAATGTATAAAGTAGGACCGCAAGATTTACAAATATAAGACATGTAACACATACAATATCTCAAAAGTAATTACGAAATGCACTAAGCTCATGACACCGAAGCTACAACATATATGTATGCAAATTAATGCAAATACTGTGCCCTTGTAGATGTTCAACCCGCAACATCCAAATTGTTCCAACATGGTATAGTTTCAGTGCATTCGAAACTAGTGAGCGCTACTCACCCGAACGGGGATGTCAATCCTAAATTTATCCATTCATAACATTCGCGCTTACAATCTAGTAATTAACAGTTCATGATTCATAGGCATAGTGGATTATAGCTACTTAGACAAACTTGTAATTTGTATAAAAGTGTACTTACGTCTAATCATAAAACAATGCATGTTTCTCACCCCCAATGTTGTAATCATTGTAATAGTATAAAAATGGCGCTATGAACTCACCATAAGTGAATGATTTGATTATCTAAATCAAATGAGTAAATCATCTCGGCAATCCGAATGCAACCTAATTAATTACAAGTCGTATGAAAATAATGTATTTTATATAAATAAAATATCACATGTTATATAGTTACACCACCACCTAATAGTTTTATTTAACTTCAAAAGTTGAAGTAATAATTAAACCGTACTTTGTTAAATAAAGGTACATGTAATTGTATCCGTAAAGAAAAACATCATTTTTGTTTACTCGGGTATTATTTGTTAAAAATATATGATTTAATATTTTTATTGATTATGTATTAATATTATATAATTAATTTAATTGTTTTTATAAAATAATGTATAAAAGTAAAAATAGTGCACAAGGTTTTATAAACCTCATATCTTTATCGTTTTAACTCCGTTTTAAGCGTTTCTTATGTCTACGGTTTTGTATTAAGAAAATCTATCAAAATATTATAGTTATTATACGGTTAAATACTGTTATGAACAGTAACAGTACGTAAAAGTTTATAAAAATACTTTTTATAACTTTAATTATTGAAATCGTATTTTAATGGTATCTCGATCGTTTTAATTCGGTTTTTAGTGATTCCTATGTCCACGTCTTCGTAATTAAAACCTCTATTTAGGAAGATTAATCTCCAATAGTTTACTGTCGTGAACAGTAACTTATTTTTATAAATTTACTTTTATAAAAATACTTTTTAACTTAAACTTGTAAATAACGTATCACCTTTATTTTAAATCCGTTTTTCGAGTTTCTTACATGTTTGGATTCCTTTTGAAAAGTACTACATTTATAAAATATCTCCCTTAATATATCAGATCTGAAACAGTGAATATTTTTATAAAATAACTTTTATAAAAATACTTTTATACATTTAATTATTGTAAACTTAAAAATGTTATATCTTTTTCGTTATAGCTCGGTTTTTCAAGTTCCTTATATGCTTACGATCCTTGTGATAAGTCTTAATTAAATAAAACATAAAATATACGTGTTATGATTCGAATTCAAACAGTAGGCATCAAAACAGTTTGTGTGTTTATGTTTTCTAAAACAAGTTTTATACTTCCATTTATTAAGAGCTTTTGTACAATTCTTTTACCAAGTTTTCTACCATATATCTTACCTATATTAAGTCCCTTAAAAGTCCATAACACTTGTCCGAATGAAATCCATGTCCTCGTGATCTTTTTATACATAAACTTGTACATAGACCTTCAACACCATTTAATTTGCAAACTATCCATATAATTTATTTAGTGTTTATACTAAGTGTGTACTTTTATTTCAAGTATTATTTCACCACATATGTAAAGAGTTCAAACCATTATAAGCTTCCAAATACTTTATAAATCACAAAAATAAATCTAGGTGGTGTTTAACATATATAACAAGCATGTACACATAAGATGATGAATGAATGGAAATGAAATACTTTAAATAGACCTTATAGGAGATGAGTAGAATGATAAACATAAGATAAAAACCCTAGCCAAGCTTCCAAATCCAAAACCCTAATCTAGAAAACCCTAAATAGGTTTTCCTGATTAATCCTTGTTAAACCCAAATCCAAGCTTGCAATACCCTTGAGTAACCTTAGATATACTTAGAATGAACCCTTGTATGCTTGGAATACCTTAGAACCAAAAGGAAAATGAAACCCTAATTGATAAGGTTTGGCCGTAGGTTTTGGTTATAAAAGAGAGAGTTTTTGGTGCTTGGTGAATTATTTAGAGTGTGTAAATGACACTAGTATGCTTGACCTTCCTTTTATAGTAACTAGGAAACCTTAAAACAACCTTAAACATACCATGGGAGGAGTGGTTTCAAGGACATGTGTAAGAAAGCTTCTCCTCCTCCCTATGCAAGCATTCGGCCAAAATAGGAGGGGAGGGTACATTGACAAGCCAATTTATGGAGAAGTGGTATAAGTGTGTACTTGTGTAAGGCTTATGAGTTGTAAAGGTACAAGTTTAGTGGGGAGTTTTGATTTTATTTCATATGTATACATGTTGGATCCGGTTTTGGTAGTTTATAGATAAAAATGAGTTAATTTTTGGGTATTGGGTATAATAGTGGGTATTGGTTTGAGTATAGATAGGTATAGGTACTTCCGGGTATGCCTAAATGTAATTTATTATGAAACGTAAGCGTTTTACGTAACAAATAAAAATTAATTATGAAAAGTTATAAATTATACTCTCAATAATCATATAACACTTGCTTGATGTAAACTTTTATTTGTTTGGTGTCCGTTTATATTGAACGTTGATTTTTAGTTTACGCGATTTAACTATAAGATAATAATTAAAAGCGAACGCGTAAAACTCTAAAAATAAATAATGATAATAATTGAATAGGGAAATGACCTGAAATAACAGATTGTTACAGTCTTCCCCCGTTAACGGGGCCTTGTCCGCAAGGCTCAAGATGCGGCACTTGTCGAGGGTGCGGTTTTTGTTAAGAGGTGCAGATACTTTTTCCGGAATTGATCTTCATATTCTTATGTGAGCTCAGGACCTCTCATGGAGTTCCATCGAACTTTGATGATGGGGATATGGATTTTCTTTAACCGCTTGACTTCACAATCCATAATTTCCAATGGTTCTTCAACGAAGCGGAGTTTATCATCAATGCGTATTTCATCCAACGGGACTGCCAACGGCTCGTCGGATAAACACTCTTTTAGATTGGATACATGAAACGTGCTATGAACCCTGCTTAACTGTTAGGTAGTTCGAGTCTATAAGCAACGGTTCCCACTTTGGCTAACACCTTGAAAGGTCCAATATATCTCGGGTTTAACTTCTCCCGTTTACTAAAATGTACGACCCCTTTCCAAGGTGAAACTTTTAACATAACTCGGTCACCAACTTGAAATTCTAAAGGCTTATGCCTCACATCGGCGTAACTCTTTTGCCGATCACGAGCGGCTTAAATTCTTTGCTTGATTTGGACAATCTTCTCGGTTGTCTCATGAATAAGTTCAAGACCGGTGAGCTGAGCGTCTCCGACCTCGGCCCAACAAACAGGTGATCGACATTTCCGGCCATAAAGTGCCTCGAATGGGGTAGCCTTAATACTAGCATGATAACTATTGTTATATGAAAATTCGATCAACGGTAAGTGTCTTTCCCAACCATTCCCAAAGTCTATCACGCAAGCGCGTAACATGTCTTCAAGAGTTTGAATGGTTCTTTCGCTTTGCCCATCAGTCTCTGGATGGTATGTCGTACTCATATCCAGCCGAGTGCCCATAGCCTTCTGAAATGACCTCCAAAAATTTAACGCAAACCTAGGGTCACGGTCACAAATGATTGAGACTGGTATCCCATGTCTCGTGACTACTTCCTTCAAGTATAGTCTTGCTAGTTTGTCCATAGGGTCAGTTTCCCTCATTGGTAAAAAGTGTGCAGACTTGGTGAGTCGGTCTACAATTACCCATATGGTATCGTTTCCACTTTGCATCTTTGGGAGCTTGGTGACAAAATCCATGGTGATATTATCCCACTACCATTAAGGAATCTCTGGTTGTACCAATAAGCCAAATGGTTTTTGGTGTTCATCTTTGACTTTTAAACACGTAAAACACTTGCTAACGTAGGTGGTAATATCTGCTTTCATGTTAGGCCACCAGTATAATTGCTTCATGTCTTGGTACATTTTATCAGAACCCGGATGAACAGAATATTTTGACTTGTGAGACTCATGCATAACTAGAGTCCTTAGGTCACCATAGCATGGCGACCAACTCCTGTTATTAAAACATAGTGTTCCGTCCGCACGCGGTTCCAATTTCTCCTTCTTGGGCTTTTCTAGGTCCTTCGAATTTTTAATCAGCATACCTCCCACATCTTCAGACTTGAGGTTTTCTGGTTTTCTTGCCTCTGTTTGAGCCTCCAAAATCTGCTTGGGAAGATCCAAACCAATAGTCATGACTAAGGCTCGAACCCGCAGAGGCTCTCGTTCTTTCCTGCTCAAAGTGTCAGCTACGACATTCGCTTTCCCAGGTTGATAACGAATTTCATAATCGTAATCACTGAGCAATTCCATCCAACGGCGTTGTCTCATGTTTAATTCCTTCTGATCAAGAATGTGTTGTAAACTTTTGTGGTCGGTAAACACGGTGCATTTTGTTCCGTACAGATAGTGCCTCTAGATCTTTAGAGCGAACACTGCTGCTCCTAACTCCAAATCATGAGTTGTATAATTCTTCTCATGAATTTTCAATTGTCGGGATGCATAAGCAATCACCTTTTCTCTTTGCATTAGCACAGTGCCCAACCCTTTGATCGAAGCATCACAGTAAACGATAAAGTCTTCGCTTCCTTCGGGTAAAGCAAGAATTGGTGCATTACACAACTTCTGCTTTATCAATTGAAAAGCTATTTCTGCTATGTCACCCCCATCAAACTTGACCTTCTTTTGAATAAGCTTGGTCATTGGCTTGGCGATCTTTGAGAATCCTTTGATGAATCTTCAGTAGTAACCAGCAAGGCCTAAAAATTGACGAATCTCCGTTGCAGTCTTAGGAGATGCCCAATCTTTAATGGATTCAATCTTGGCGGGATCCATGTGAATACCGTGACTGTCAATCACGTGACCAAGGAACTGTACTCTAGGAATCCAAAATTCGCATTTAGAGAATTTGGCATACAACTGCTCCTTCTTAAGCAACTCCAAGATTAACTTGAGATGCTTTTCATGCTCTTGCTTGCTTTTTGAGTAAACCATAATATCGTCAATAAAGACAATCACATATTTATCTAAATATGGTTTGCACACCCGATTTATGAGATCCATAAATACAGCAGGTGCGTTAGTCAAACCAAACGGCATAACTTGAAATTCATAATGTCCATATCGAGTTCTGAATGCGGGCTTTGGAATATCTTCTTCACGAACCCTTAGTTGATGATAACCCGATCTCAGGTCGATCTTCGAGTAGACACTCAAACCTTGTAGTTGATCGAACAAATCATCAATTCTTAGAAGTGGGTAACGGTTCTTCACTGTCAGCTTATTCAATTCCTGGTAGTCAATGCACATCAGGAATGATCCATCCTTCTTCTTGACAAACAAGACCGGAGCTCCCCAAGGTGAGGAACTGGGTCTTATGAAGCCTTTGTCAGAAAGTTCTTTTAGTTGTTTCGACAATTCTTTCATCTCGGACGGAGCTAATCGATAAGGTGCTCGTGCCATATATGCAACACCAAGTATCAAATCGATTTTAAATTCCACTTGGCGGGTTGGTGGAATACCCGGCAAGTCCTCGGGAAATACCTCAGGAAAGTCTTGAACTATTGGTACATCTTCAAGTCGCTTCTCCTTTGACTTGTCTTCTGCCTTTTTCGTGGTAACATGTGCCAAAACGATAGGACATTCTTTCAGCAAATACTTTTGTGTTTTGGTGCACGAGATGATGTTTAATCGTGACTCGTGTCCGTTGTTGCTTCCGTCACCATGAAAAGTTAAAATTTCACTTCCAAAGGGAATTCGAGCGATTTTCTCATCACAAACGATTACGACATGATATTTAGCTAACCAGTCCATACCGATAATGACGTCAAAACTACCCATCTCTACGGGCATTAAGTCGATGTTGAATGGATGATTTAGAAAATTTAAAGTGCAACCCCGTATAAGTGTATTAACCCAAATTATTCTACCGTCAGCTAACTCGACATCATAACCATGATCTAATGTAGTCGGGATGATATCAATCAAAGAACTAAATGCAGTAGATATGAAACTCCTATCGGCACCAGTATCAAATAAAATCGAAGCATAACGGTTATTTAGGAGGAACGTACCCATGACAACATTAGAGTTCGGGTTTGTTCCAGCAGAGCCCACATCATAAGCTCTTGCTACAGCATTCTTATTTCCAGCCCGATTTCCCTGATTTCCATTCTTTAACTTTAGGCAATCACTCCTGAAATGACCCTGAGCTCCACACTCATAGCAAGTCAGAACTCTTTGGTTTGTCCCTTGGGCTCTTTGGTTGTTGTTGGCAGCAGCAGGCCTGTTTCTACAGTCACGGGCCGAATGGCCAGTCCTCTTGCAGTTGGTGCATTTAGGAGCACACTGTCCGTCATGGTGATAGTTACATTTGGGGCACAGAGGTTTAACTCCTCCGTACGGTTTCTTCTTACCAGACCCAACAGTATAAGCCCGTGCCACATTGTTTCTTTTGAATGGTTTTGGTTGTTTCGAGAGGTGTCCTCAAACTTTCTTTTGTTCTCAGCCTGACGTTCAGTAATAGTGAGGATCTTTTTATCCATCAGTTCAGTGGCAAACTCAATTGCCTCCTGCATTGTCTTGGGCTTCGATGCCTTCACACTTCCATGTATCATATCGGGGAGACCACCGACATACTTTTCAACCACATCCGATTCCTCGAGAAACATTCTATCACACATCAACACCAACTCTTGAAAACGTTGGTTGTAACTCATCACATCAGTTCCTTTTACCTTTAAGTTCCACATTTTAGTTTCCAACTTTTTGATCTCACCCCTTGGGCAGTATTTATCGGTTATCATTTTCTTCAAAGTCTTCCATGGCATTGCATATGCAGTATCATGTCCGACAGCCCGAACGTGGGAGTTCCACCATGTCAAGGCATTTCCTTGAAGAGTACAAGTTGCAAATTTGACCTGACATGCGATAGTGTAGTTGCTGATGTGGAAAACAGATTCCATCTTTTCTAACCATTGGGTCAGTCTGACAACCCCTTCAGTGCCTTTAAAATTCATAGGCTGGCACTTCAGGAAATCCGTGTAAGTGCATTCATGGACAGTAGATGCTTGTCTTCTCCCGCCAGTTCCTGAATCATGGCTATCATCTCCATTCTTGCTCCTGTAAGCATCACGTTCTGCCAACACAGCAGTAACGCCTCGCTCTATTAGTTCCTTGAGTTGAGCATCGGTGACAGGTGTGGAGGTGGGGGTGGTTGTTATGGTTGGTGATGCCCTTGGGGTTCTTCTTTTTGGTGGCATTTTCTTCAAAAATCACAAGAAATATAATACACGTCAGATTTCATACAATCATAAACGCAACATGACATATGCATAATAAATAAAATGAGATCACAACCCACAGTGAAATATACAACTGAAGTGAAATCAACAATGACATAAATAAATCAACATCCATACATAACAACATCGTTAATCATACATGATAGTTCTGATTACAACATGATCAGTACAATGAGATACAAAATGAAAAATATGGTCCTAAGGCAATGCTAGCTGGGGATCACCCATAATACTTAGCATGCCATACAATGATAGCTAGAAAGATAAAACAAAAGTCCCTACAGCCTACTAGCTGGGAGTAACCCATAAAACTTAATAGGCTATATAGGATAGCTACAAATGATACATGACTAACAACTGCTGCCAGCCTTATCTGGCTCATCCTGGGGCTCTGGATCTCTAGCCTCTAGTGTCTCAATATGTCCAAGTGATGTAGTCAACTGAGTCTGAAGTGATGAAGTCTGAGCAATCAATGTGGTAACCTGTTCCTCCAGTGTCCTAACATGGGCCTCTATGGCTGCACTTCTGTCCTTAGAACTAGTCCATGCTATACGAGCATACATCGCCTCTCTATCCAAAATCATAGCTGTGTGGCGGTGATATGGCCTATCTCTGAACAGTGTGTTGACTCGGGCTCTCAGATAAGCTCGGTCGTCTTGTGCATCCTCGAATCGCACCTGGGACTCCTCATTCTCCTGCCTAATAGTAGTAGCAAGCTCTGTCACTCTCTGGTTGACCCCCTCCAAGGTGGTCGATGCTACATCCAGCATGGCCTTAATAATCTCATCCCAAGTATCAGTAATCCCATAACTCGTCTCCACAACCCTGTCTCACTTAAGGTCAGCCTTTAGAGTAGTCCCTGGCTATCTCGGAACTCTCCCCGATCTCGAGTCCGAGAGCGGGAGTAGTAAGGCACGCTCTCTTTTGAGGCGACATCTCAGCCTCGGGAATATCAGTCCTATGGGAAGTAGATGGAAGTAATAAGGGTGGTGATGCAGCTCTCATCTGAATCCCAGCTGCCCTATAGCCCAATGGTGCCCCTGCATCAGTAGGGCTAGTAGTGAGTGGTGATGGTAGAGGTAATGGTGGAGATGCTACAGGTAGTGGTGGTGTAGGTGCGGCAGCATGCTCAGCAATGCGTGCCTCCATGGATGCTGACATAGGTGGCTCAAGTCTGACAGTCTTCCGTGCCCTACGGAGACGTGTCTGAGCAAAGGGAACCTTAGTATGAGGTGATCTAGGTGTAGGTGCAGACTCATCAGTCTCAAATGCCTCTGTATCCCCAGCTAAGGGAATAGGGTCAACAATAGGTATAGCAGAAGAGTCGGCCAGAGCTAGGTGCTCCTTCTCGTCGTCATCATCCTCGTCCCCAAAGGGCTCCTCATCCTCATCATCAGTATCATCATCATCGTCATCGTCGGAGGGCTCATCATCACCATCTCATCCGTCAGCAGGATAGTCAGTATGATCATCCTTGGGGTCCTCCTCCGGATCCTCATCCGGATCGGAGTCGGCCACGTAGCCTGGTGATAAGGCAGTAGGTGAGGCATCAACAGGTAGAGGCTGGTCCTCCAAGGGTGCCTCAGCATCGGATGGTGCTAAGTACTTAGGGTACTCAGGCTCTGGTACATATGGTACATCAACAGGTGAAGGTGGGTGCTCAGGGCCCGACACATAATCAGAAGATATTGGGTGCTCAGGTCCGAGCACATAGTCAGGAGATGGTGGAGCTACTGGCTGCATGGGGAGTCCATCATATCCGTATACGATAACTCGTGGAGGGCCTCCATCAGACGGCTCCTCATCAGCTCCCCAAAAGACTCTCCCTGGCTCGGTATCAGTGTAGACAGATGTGTAGGTGACGGTGGATGAAGACATGACTGCTGAAACAACAAAATAAACTTATATAAGTATATTATATGAGGTCAATATGGTATATATGTAGTATAGTATAAACACGTATATAGATCATGAAAGCATCTAGTCTAACCAACTAATGCAACTCAATAATGTATGTATGTCCCGTGAAAAACTTTTGTATGATGCAATGTTTGAAAATGGTTATAGTCCAAGTAAAACATTTGACCTGGATCTCTATAACCTTGGCTCTAGATACCAATCTGTAACACCCCCAAAATAGGTCGCAGCGGAATATGAGGTCCTTAAGGGGCATGGGTTGGAGATGCTACATGTTAGTGGTGGTTTTGTGTAGGTGCGACAGCTATGCTCAGCAATGCGTGCCTCCATGTATGCTGATCTAGGTGGCTCAAGTTTCTGACCGTCTGTTCGTGCCTTCGGAGTCTATGTCTGAGCCAAATTAGGGGACCTTTGTCTGGGTGATCTAGGGTTGTAGGTGCAGGGAATCGTAGTCTCAAAGACTCTGTTATCCCCCAGTTGAGGGAACAGGGTCAACAATAAGTATAGCAGAAGAGTCGACCAGAGCTAGGTGCTCCTCCTCCTCCTCGTTATCATCCTCGTCCTCAAAGGGCTCTTTATCCTCATCATCAGTATCATCATCATTATTGGTCATCATGATTTTTATAGGGAGGGCTCATTCAAACCATCCCTTCCATCAGCAGGATAGTCAGTATGATCCTCCTCAGGGGTCCTCCTCCGGATCCTCACCTGGACCAGAGTCGACCACGTAGCCTGGTGATAAGGCAGTATGTAAGGCATCAACAGGTAAAGGCTGGTCCTCCAAGGGTGCCTCAGCATCGGATGGTGCTAAGTACTCGGGGTACTCAGGCTCCGGTACCTTTGGTTAATCAAACAAGTGAAAGTAGGTAGTGCTCAAGGACCTGGCACGTAATAATAGGAGATGGGTGGTGTGGCTCAAGGTCGGTACATAGTCAGGGTGATGGTGGGGCTACTGGCTGGCAATGGGGACGTCCATCAATCCTTATACGTGATCGTGTGGAGGTGCCCTCATCAGGGACGGCTCCTTATCAGCTCCCCAAAAGACTCTCACTGGCTCAGAATCAGTGTAGACAGATGTGTAGGTAACTGTGGATGAAGACATGACTACTGAAACAACAAAATAAATTTATATAAGTACATTATATAAGATCAATATATACGTAGTATAATATAAACACGTATATAGGTCATGAAAGCATATAGTATAACCAACTAATGCAACTCAATAGTGTATGCATGTCCCGTGAAAACTTTTGTATGATGCAATGTTTGAAAATGGTTATAGTCCAAGTAAAACATTTGACCTGGTTCTCTATAACCTTGGCTCTAGATACCAATCTGTAACACCCCCAAAATGGGTCGCAGCGGAATATGGGTCTGAGAGTGTTACTTCATAGATCAACAGCACAAGATATGAGAACGACCTCTATATGAGTCGTTTGAAAATGATACATTGGATTAAATAAACTTGTTTGTTACAGAAGCCCGAAGCTTAAATTGTTCACCCATGAAAATGTAAAGATTTTGATACATAACAAATACTCCAAAATGTAATGCATTTAAATCTCCATGCAAAATGATTCCCAAAATGTTGACCCCCAATGTATCCTTGTTCTTGTACCTTATTGACCTGAGAAAAACATGCTTTAAAACGTCAACATAAAGTTGGTGAATTCACAGGTTTAATAAATGTATAAAGTAGGACCGCAAGATTTCCAAATGTAAGACATGTAACACATACAATATCTCAAAAGTAATTACGAAATGCACTAAGCTCATGACACTGAAGCTACAACATATATGTATGCAAATTAATGCAAATAATGTGCCCGTGTAGATGTTCAACCCGCAACATCCAAATTGTTCCGACATGGTATACATTCGTTGTTTCAGTACATTCGAAACTAGTGAGCGCTACTCACCCGAACGGGGATGTCAATCCCAAATAGATCTATTCATAACATTCGCGCTTACAATCTAGTAATTAACAGTTCATGATTCATGGGCATAGTGGGTTATAGCTACTTAGGCAAACTCGTAATTTGTATAAAAGTGTACTTGCGTCCAATCGTAAAACAATGCATGTTTCTCACCCTAAAGTTGTAAATCATTGTAATAGTATAAAAATGGGGCTATGAACTCACCGTAAGTGAATGATTTGATTATCTAAATCAAATATGTAAATCGTCTCGGCAATCCGAATGCAACCTAATTAATTGTAGGTCGTATGAGCATAATGTATTTTATATAAATAAAATATCACATGTTATATAGTTACACCACCACCTAATAGTTCTTGTTTAATTTAAAAAGTTGAAATATTAATTAAATCGTACTTTGTTAAATAAAGGTACATGTAATTGTAACCGTAAAGAAAATATTATTTTTCGTTCAACAATGTATTATTTGTTAAAAATATACGATTTAATATTTTTATTGATTATGTAATGATATTATATAATTAATTTAATTATTTTATAAAATAATTTATAAAAGTAAAAATAGTGCACAAGGTTTTATAAACCTCGTATCTTTATCGTTTTAACTCCGTTTTACGCGTTTCTTATGTCCACGGTTTCGTATTAAGAAAATCTATCAAAATATTATAATTATTATATGGTTAAATACTGTTATGAACAGTAACAGTAGGTGAAAGTTTATAAAAATACTTTTTATAACTTTAATTATAGAAATCGTATTTTAATTGTATCTCGTTTGTTTTAATTCGGTTTTTAGTGATTCCTATTTCCACGTCTTCGTAATTAAAAGCTCTATTTAGGAAAATTACTTCCCAACAGTTTAATGTCGTGAACAGTAACATATTTTTATAAATTTGCTTTTATAAAAATACTTTTTAACTTAAAATTGTAAATAATGTATCACCTTCATTTTACATCCGTTTTTCGAATTTCTTACATGTTTGGATTCCTCATGACTTGTATTTTTTCATAAAAACATGTCCCCTAACTATCAGACCTGAAAACAGTAAAGGTTTTTATAAAATAACTTTTATAAAAATACTTTTATACATTTAATTATTGAAAACTTAAAAATGTCATATCTCCTTCGTTATTGCTCGGTTTTTCATGTTCCTTATATGTTTATGATCCTTGTGATAAGTACTATTTAAATAAAACATAAATTATATATGTTTATACAAGAATTCAAACTGTAGGTAAGTAAGTTTTCACATAATTAGTTTTATACACTTATTTTATATACTTTTCACTTTATTAAACCATTACATGTCCTCTAACTTAATAAATAGCATAACTTGATATATCTTAAGTCCTCTATAATATGTCCATGATACTTGTCCATGAGTAAGTGTCCTCAAAATCATTTGATCATAACTTTTGTAATTAAAACTTTTAACAAAAAATAATTCAT
The DNA here is from genome assembly GCA_026074375.1 of Tanacetum coccineum. Taxonomy (NCBI): domain Eukaryota; kingdom Viridiplantae; phylum Streptophyta; class Magnoliopsida; order Asterales; family Asteraceae; genus Tanacetum; species Tanacetum coccineum. Next base: position 89,506 of record BQNB010007051.1, read on the forward strand.
AAACTAACCATATAAATTATTTATCATTTATATATAACGTGTACTTCCATTTTGAATGTTATTTCACCAATGAAAATAATAAATTCGAATCATATATATCCTTGTAGTATCTCAATAATCATAAAAATGAACCTAGTTGGTGTTTAACATATATAACAAGCATGAAAACATAAGTAAGGAAATAATGAAATGTTTAAGGTTTAAATGAACCTTATAGAAGTGAAGTAGGATCAAAAACACAAGCTTACACTTAAGCTTAAACCTAATAAAGTAAACACAAGATCAAACCCTAATTAGGAAAACCCTAATTAGCTTTCTTGAATAATCTTGTTAAACCACAAACCCAAGCTTCCAAAACACCTTAAATGATCTTAGATATACTTAGAATGAATGCTTAATCACTTGGAATATTTTAGAACAAACTTTAAATGAAACCCTAGCTCACAAAATCTAAAGCCATGGGTATGGATGGATATAGAGAGAGTTTGAATGATTTATTTTGCTTGTATGAATTGTAAGTGTGTTGGAATAAACCTACGACTTGCTACTTATAGAAAGGTAGTATTAAAAACAATCTCAAACAAACCTTGGACTTGAAGTGGTTTTAAGTACAAGTTGTAAGGGCTTCTCCTCCCTAGGAGGAAGGAACGGCCAAGATGGGTGAGGGTACACAAGGATTGGACAATTTTTAGAAACATGGGTCAAGAGTGTACTCTTTGTGGGGTTAGGAAGGTATACATGTAAATTTTGAAATGTATTAAGTGAGTATACTTCATAAATCCGGCCATATGGCTTATTTATTATATAAATGAGTTAGTTTTTATGTAGTGGGTATAATTGTGGGTATTGGTTTGAGTATAGATAGGTATTGTTGCTTTCGGGTATGCCTAAATGTAATTTATTATGAAACGTAAGCGTTTTACGTAACCAATAAAAATAAATTTTGAAAAGTTATAAATTATACTCTTAATAATTATATAACACTTGCTTGATATAAACTTTAACTTGTTTGGTGTCCATTTACGTTGAACGTTGATTTTTAGTTTACGCGATTTAACTATAAGATAATAATTAAAAGCGAACGCGTAAAACTCTAAAAATAAATAATGGTAAACTCTAAAAATAAAGTAATGATAATACTTGAGTCAGGTAAATGCACCTGCAATAACCGGATTGTACACGTTATGTCATTCATACAATCACTATTTGTTCAACCCATCACTTTCACTCTTGTCGGTTTTAGATAAAAATACGAACCATCTTAGATATCTGCATACTTAGATATCGCCATTTGCGTTGGTTTTAATGATAAATGGATGAAACAATTGAGTAGGGTTTCCTAGTTAGAGAGTATTTGAAAAGATTGAAATCGATTAAATGATTGATGAAACCCTTAAACCGAAGTATTTATTACAAACCGCTCAAACGCTCATATAACTTAGACCAGGCAGTAGTAACCCATCACAGTCGTAATTTTTAATGCTATAGCAAGCATTAACGTAAGAACCACAGTAGTAAGTTATGCTAGCAGCATTAACTTTGAGTCACCAGTATTAACTCCAATTCCATTTCAAAAAGCTTTTCCATCATCAATCTAACACTTTTCTTTGCTTTTTCTTCAAAGCGTTAGTTAAAAAACCAAGAAAACACAAGCCATAGCAATTTTCACAATTATCACAGTATTAATTATACTTAAACAAAATATATACTTTACTACTAATAAAATTTTTTTTATAAAAAAATATAAAAAAATGTAATAAAATATATAAGTATAACTAAGAGTATTTAATAACTCACAGTATTAAGTATAACGTAGTAGTACTAATTTATACGTTAACAGCAGAAACATTTTATGACATATAATAACAGTACTAAATCATACAAACCTCCTACAAAAACAAAAGAGATACAAAGACTTAAAAGATGTCACATTCCAATACTACTAACAATCAAAATACTTTAAATCTACTTATGCAATCTCTATACAAAATATGTTCTGATCTCTAGATGCTTTGTTTTGAATTAAAATAGATTTTAATATGCAAATAGTACTGTGTAATTGTCAATAAAGACAAGGCGTAAATGCATAAAAATAGACGCCAAAATCCAAGTACTTGATACTGAAATTCCAAAGCACTTGACTACAGCAACTTGAAGCAAGCCATCATACACTCAGACTTCTTTATGTGGCGAATTTTGCAACCACTGTCTGTTCTTACACTGGACCATAATGAATCTACATCCAGAACTCTGAACAACCTCTCTATTGTTATCACTATCCTATCCAACGAGCTTGCCAAGCAATAAATCCTATCAGGTATGTATGCTACCAAATCAAAAAGAGAATCTCTTGTATAATCAAAGGACTAATTTTGGTTAACTTTTAAGTACCCTAAAAATCCTTTTCACACATCAGCAAGAGATGTGAAACTTTATGGATTGCTTTTATCTTCAGGTACTCGTTGTTTAATCACACATACCGTATTTTACTTTAAACAACAAGCTTAAATAAAAAAAAAACGGTGACTTTAAAATGCCAAAAATATGCTTGTTTTTGCTAATTGTGTTGTGCAGGAACGATATCTAAGAAAATGAACAAAAAACGAAGCCAAAACGACAGAAAAAACGCACGGAACTAGGAAACAGCGTGACGTGGAAAAGACAAAGTCAGACAAAGCCCAAGTAGTCAAAAAGTCAACCAAAGACAAACCCCGACAAATCCAAAGCCACAAGTGAAGCAAAAATAAGTTTAGGGCTAAATTTGCCAAATCTCCTAAACTTATTTAATAAAGGTAAAAGAAGAAAATCTTACAAGTGTTTAATTCTGCCAACGTTCCCAAAGTATTAACTACAGGGTAAGTCGCCAAACTTTCAAAGCTACATACTACAACAAGGAATCCATAGGGTGCAATTTTCAAACATAACACCTCAAGGCGTATTTTGTGCCATGTCCCGAATTATTTAATAAACAACACAAGACGGTATTGCAAAATCTTAAATCACCTTGAGGGACCAATTGTGTTAAAACCTCAACACACCCTGTAACTTTTAAATTACTGTATATCTTCTCAAACCTGTCCCGCCAATCCCACAAACCCCACAATCCCTGTCATTGTATATACATATCTCTTAGTTTTTTTTTTGTTTATTGTAGTTTTTGATGTTACTAATGTTGACCTCAACCCACATCCATCCAAAACATATCATCATCACAACCCACCCCAACGATGAGGTAAAGTCCATGTTATGGCAATGCCAAAAACCCCTAGTTCGATCCAAGGTTTAAGCTCAAGATGCCTTGCACCAAGATAAATGGATGGACAGGATTGCTTTGAGTTTCCTAACCACCTTTCCCCTCACAACAAGTCGACACAAGAGTTACTCTTCTGTGTCTACACAAAGAAACACACCCAAGGAAGACAGACAAATGAGTGACAAGGACACGAAACCATAGATTATTTTGCTATTTTATAAACTAGCAGTATGTAAACGCCTTGAGAAAAGTATAGTTTTTTTTTAGCTTGTTAATGTAATTCAGGTTTTAGTTTTTAACCATTACAACTTTGATGTACTATGCATTTCTCCTTTTTTATATAAAATTCTGTTTACCTTTTAAATGTTCGTTTCAATTCTCCATTGTTTTCTTGAAGCTCCACTATAGTCTAAGCTTAAGAAAAGTCTCTTCAAACCTGTTTTAAAAACTTCTATACAACAAGTTTAAAGAACATTACTAAAAAAAAATAAAAAAAAATACGGGTTACTGTTTGATCAAGCTGTGGATGAATGAGCAATAATGGATGGCTCATTGGGTTTTCTTAGTTTAAGCTTATTCATAAGCTAAGGGTAGGTTTTAGAGCTTCTTTAGGTATTCAAAAATCCTGTTTGAGCAAGGATTAAGGTACATTTTTTTTACTTTTGCTTAAAAGTTACTGTAGCAACAGCTTATTTGTGCTTATTCTTAGCTTATGTTTGTATTTCTTAATTGTTTATGTCATATATATGTTTGTTAATGCTTAACTATGCTTATTTAATCCTTGACTTTAAAAATGAATGCTTAAATCAGTTTGTATAAGTTTTAAAATTCGTTTTTAGAATATAAAGGGGTGTTTGGTTTAAGTCTAAAATGGGTCAAAAAGGGAATGACATGGGTTGCTGTCACATGGTTAACTTTAGCTTAAGTATTAAGCTTGTTTGAGTCTGTTTTCAAAAAGTTTTTTTTAGTCTAAAAGGTGTTTTTCAAGTTTGCTAAGTTATACCTTATTTCTGTTGGTTTTTAAGAGAGGTACAAGAGCTTATTTGGATAAGCTCTTGTGATCCTGAGTTTTTAGTGCCAAAGTGCATCATTTATGAGGTCTAAACAAGTTTTTAAAACTTGACTTGAGTCAATTGTCTCCTAAATCAAACCTGCCAAAAAAATATTTGTTGCCACTTTTTGGAAGAAAAAGCCCCTTTTTCAAAGACTAAAATCAGCAGTTTTAATTAGTTTTTAGAAAATGGATTCTTGAATATAAGCCCTTCTTAAGCCCTTCTCAATCTGTTTTAACTTTGTTTTTGATTTTAAGCTTATTTGACAGCTTATTTTCAAGCTGTCAAATTAAGCCCTTGTTTTCAGCTTAGTTGCCCTGGTGCTAGACACCATTTTCAAGCATTCTGTTCTAGCTTATTAGGGGGCCTCAGCCCTAGCTTTTGGCTTATCTAAAAAGCCAATAAGCTCTTTGATAAGTTCCCTTTGTTTCAGACTTTAAGAAGCCCTTTTGATAGCTTATTTTTAAGCTTAAAGTAGGGTTTTGACTGTTTTTTCTAGCATAGTGTAGGAAATTGCTTATTTTCTTTTCTAGCTTATTAAGTGCTATTTAATTGATGAATTCAGTCTCTTACTTGCTTATTTGGTTTGTTTGTTGCTTGTCTTAGCTTATTTTGTCCTTTGCTTGCTTATTGAGTGTAAGAAAAAGCCTCAACTTACCCTAGCAGTACTTACTCCCAAGTTTAGTACTGCTGAGTGCTTAAGCTAAGTTCTGGCTTATTGGGCTTATCTCATTTGCCTATTTTTGTTCCTAGTTATTCATATCATTTGAGTGTTAAGTTGTGTGTGCTTATTTGTCTTTTTCCATTGCTTATTTTGTGTTAACAGTTAAAAAGATAAGCCACTTTTTGCCTTTAAGCTTAGTTAAGTACTCTGTCTAGTTTAAGCCCTTTTAAGCTTATTTAGTTGTAGATTTTAGCTCTTTAGTGCTTATTTAGGATAGGTTAGTTAATTCTTTAAGCTTATTTGTCCAAACTCTAGCTTAATAGTCCAAAAAGTCAAGTGCCATAAACCATTTTTGCCTTTTAGCTTATTTAAGCTACTGTCTGTTTTAAAAGCTCTTTTTCAGCTTATTTATAAGCTTTCACAAATACCCGTAGTTATGAAAAATGTTAAGCTCAATGAGCTTAACAAGTTTGTTTAAAAAGTTTTCATAAAAAAAAAGAGGAGACAAGGGGTGACCCGGGTGAGCAAGACTC
>BQNB010007052.1:0-45000 GCA_026074375.1 Tanacetum coccineum
TCCTATCTTGTGCTATTGATCTATGAAGTAACGCCCTCGGATATTCAATATTCCGCTGCAACCCGTATTTTGGGGGTGTTACAACAGGGTTACGCCGTAACACCCTTTTATGCCAAAAAGATAAGAGGATTACGTAGCAAGATTACGGTGTAACATCCTATAAGGATTACGTCGTAAACCTTTCGAAGCCTATAAATAGAGCCCTCATCTGGCTCATTCAGCATCACCCACCACCACCACTTCACACACAGTTCTAAGGGGTGAATCAAACCCCTAAGGTTCAAAGCATTTCATCTGAAGGTCCAAGGGAGAAGCCACTAGCATTCTTATTGTATTCAATCGTTCATTTCATTCTTTGTAAGAACTATGATTATTCAATCCACGTCTTTATTCATTAATTCTTGCATTGCTGTTACTATAAGCGGCTAAGCACTCCTAGTGCTGGCCTAACCATGTAGTTACTAGTATTGTGATTATGATTTCCTATTTAATTATGGTCCTGTTAGATATCCTTATAGCCTTTCATTGATCATCATGTTTTGGTAGTATAAAGGGTAGCTTAGATCTTATTAATCCTGATATTAGACTTACCATGTTGAACTTAGGATTAATAGGGTACTAGGGTAGCTTAACATCTATCCCTAGTGTGGGAATTAACCAAATTACTTTCTTTGTCACATTAAATACTTAAAAAGTATGGGAAATCTTCATAGGGGGTTAATAATTGGTTTATATTATGGATAGGTCTTAAGGGTAGTTGGGGTTTAACCACTGCAAGCTTGGATGCCCTGCTCGTGTGATCATAGGGGAATGTGGGATCGCAGAGTAAGCATAGGACTAACCTTAAATGAAAATTCGGGTTTGTCGACTTTAGAACTACTAATGGAACTTATAATTGAACATTTCACATGAAAATGTAATCATAGTATTGGTAATGAAATGGTTAGATTAGCACGCCTTTCTCCCTGATATCTTCTATCTATTTATTTTATTTCATTTTTCTTTACTTTTCTGATTCTTTTTAAAATTTAATCTTATAAACCATTTTTAATCGTTGAACAACAATCAAAATAGAATTAGTATAACCTTAGCTCTTAGACGAACTATCGGATTTACCCAAGATATGCACTACATATGTACAGGGTTCTTGCCTTGTAGTCGTGTATCGGTAAACGAGTTTTATAAATTTAAAACTTGGTAAAAATATATTTAAAACAAAATACGCATCAATTTTCAAGAGATATTGCTTGCTTTTACTTATGGACACAAATGCTTTAAACTTTTACGTATTGCCTAAGTACCCTGCCATAAAGTCCCCTATTATGAACCGTTAATTGAATTTATCCGTTAGGACATTCGTAGACTATTCTATGGGCGCTTCTCATTCTATGATCCCAGTGTTGATAAAATAAAGGAAGTCAAACATATTAGTTAAGAAAAGAAAAAGGGAAAATACAAAAATATTAGGGATAGTTAGTGTAAAAAAATGGTGAGGACACGGCAATATTAGTCGAAGGGGATTGAGATTCTTGGTTTTCTTAAGTGTTTACTTCATAACATTGCGTGAGGACACGGCAATATCTTAGTATGGGGGATTTTGGTATGTGCTTAATTACACATACCATTTTCCATTAAAAACGGACTTAAATGACTAAAAACGTACCAAAAATACATTGTATTTGTATGTTTTGCATTTGTATTGTGCAGGAAACGGATATTCAAGAAAAGGACAAAAACAAAGCTAAAAAGGACAAAACCGAGCACGAGAATGAAAAGAGCGTGAAGAAAAGTCAAAGTCAAAGCCAACAAAGTCAACCCCGACAAAGTCAAAGTCAACAGTCAAAGTCAAAGTCAACTCCGAGAAGCTGAATCAGAAGAATACAAACTTGAGGGACCAAAATTGCCAAATCCTAAAGTTGTAAAACAAGGATAAAAGGGTCAAGGGCTGAAATTGCAATTTACCTAAAATATAACTGTAGGGGCCTTTCCTGCCAAACCCCTAAAGTTATATCACACAAGGACCATGCATGTAATTAACATATATGAGTTGAGGGGGCATTTCTGCCAACCCCCTAAACTTGTATCATCACAAGGACCATGCATGTAATGACTTGATACAACTTCAGGGGCTGTTCTTGCCAAACCCCTGAAGTTGTATCACCACAAGGACTTAAGTTGCAATAAGAGTATAAGAGTTGAGGGGCTGGTTTTGCCAAAACATCAAACTCATCCCCTGCCCCAATTCGTAACAAGTTTTCCCGCCAAAATTGTTTCTTCCCAATACACTCACCCCTTTTACCCAGCAACTCCTATGGTTCAAAGGACTTAACACCACCTTCACCTCCACTAACAAACCCAATCACATGATACCATTCCATGTTGGCAATCTCACATTTTTTTATGAAAAAAAATACAAATCAATGACTGTGGTTGTTTTGAAGAAACACAAGTTATGTTTGATGGCTGAGATGATTTTGGGAACCCTCTCACAAAAGAAGCACAAGTTGGAAGACCAAGATTGAAGATAATAGTATAAATTTAGGCCATTTGTAGCCGAATATGACATCTAGTTCTTAATTAAGTTTTTTAACTTATTGTAGTCATTTATCAGCTTATTTACAACTTATTGTAACTTTTTATTCACCCTTGTATTGTTTTCAAAATTTAATGAAGTTTTGAGGTTTATATGTTAAAATCTAGTTTTTAAATTCCAAGTCTTAAGTTGTTAACTTGAGCTAAATTGTGTTAAAAAGCTTTTATTAGATCTTAATTATAAGCTGTTTTCATTAAGCAAACAAAAAAGGGTTAAGTAGTAACTAGAAATCACAAAAATCCACTAAAAATTCACCTCATCTTACTTTTTGGATGATAAGCCAGAAATGGATGGGCTTATGGACATTACCAGCTTATTTTTGATAAGATGGAGCTTGTAGACAAAGCTCTTAAGAGCTTATTAACCCTTGTTTAGAGCAAAGGGCCTTGTAAGTGACTTTTCTTTCAATTTGGCTTACTAAAGTGCATCTGCTTATTTTCTGCTTATTAGTGCTTATTTCCTGTTTGAATATGCTTATTTATGCTTATTAATGAAGTTTAGTGCTTAAAAACCTAGTCTTGTAGTTTAGAAATCATTTGTTCAAGTTTTTCATCAAAACTGTCTATTTTAGCTTATTCACTGTTGGATTTTCATTTGCTTATTTAAGTGCTTATTTCTTACTATCTTGTGCTAATTTTTGCTTATCATTCATGTATAAGCATCTGTTTTGAAGTCCCTTAGCTTAATTCACCAAAAATAAGCTTTTACAAGCCTTTAAATTTTTAAAGGGTTGTTTGACATAAGCTCAAAATGGGTCAAAATAGGAGTTTCATTGGGTTGGGTCACCAAGTCAGTTTTGATTAGCCAAATTAAGAGTGTTTAACTGTTTTCAAAAGGTTGTAATTGTTTAAATTTCATTTTAAAGGTTGTAGGTAACCATGGTTTGAATCTGTGATTCCATAGCAGGTTGGCATAACTTATTTGATTAAGGTTTAGGAATTAGCTTTTAAACCCTTATTTTGTATTGTTTTTGATATCACAATGCAACAGAGAGTTGTTGAATTAAGTGTGCATTGATCACTTTTAGTTGTAGTTAAAACTGTCAAAGTTTTCTTGAGCCATTAAAAAGTTTAATTTTAAATCTAAAAATTAGTTGAGTCAAAGTCATTTGTAAAGCCTGAGCTTGTAAGAATAAGCTCATTGGTGTCCCTTCTTTATCTGTTTTAGCTTATTATAGGATTTAGAGTCTTTTTAATTGCTTAAAAATAAGCCTCAAAGTGCCCCTTGTCTGTTTTAGTAGCTAGTTTTTAGCTTAAGTGCTTAGTTGCTCTCCTGAGCTTATGGCTCATTGAATTTGCTTAATTTGTGTTCATATCTGCTTATTAGGTAGGTTTCAGCTTATCTTAGCTTATTTAAGTCCAAAGTTTAGCTTGTTAAAGTCCTTATTAGCTTAAGCTACTTCTAGCAGTATTAACTTCAAAGTTAATACAGCTGTTTTTATTGGCCTTTTTATAGCTTAATTGTTTTTCAAATCTCTTATAGTTTGCCTTTTCTTATAGCTTATTGTACCTCCTTTGTCTGTTTTTAGCTCATAGTCCATAAGAATCCCTCTGAGTGCTTAAAAATAAGCACACAGATGCCCTTTTGGCCTATTTGATTAGAATTTTATGCCTAAGTGCTTATTAGCTTTTTAGAGCTTCTGGCTTATTCCAATAGCTTATCTTTTGTTCCTAGTTGTTCATTTTGCTTGTGTATTAAGCTAGAGTTGATTATCTCTCATTTTCCTTTGCTTAATTTGTCAAAAATCCAAAGAAGAGGTAAGCCATTCAAGCCATTGTGTCAATATAAGCATTCTGTCATTTTTCCTTAAGCTTTTTTTGCTTATTCATTAAGTTTCATAAAAAAGTCCAAGTTTTAAAAGTGCTTGTTGTGATTATGATTTCCTATTTAATTATGGTTCTATTAGATATCCTTATAGCCTTTCATTAATCCCCATGTTTTGGTTGTATAGAGGGTGGCTTAGATCCTATTAATCTTGATATTAGACTTACCATGTTGAACCTGGGATTAGTGGGGTACTAGGGTAGCTTGACATCTATCCCTAGTGTAGGAATTAAATAGATTACTGCCTTTGTTACATTAAATACTTATAAAGCATAGGAACCCTTTCAGAGGGGTTAATAACCAGCTTAGATTATGGATAGGTCTTAAGGGTAGTTGGGGTTTAACCACTGCAAGCTTGGATGCCCTGCTCGTGTGATCATAGGGGAATGTGGGATCGCAGAGTAAGCATAGGACTAACCTTAAATGAAAATTCGGGTTTGTCGACTTTAGAACTACTAATGGAACTTATAATTGAACATTTCACATGAAAATGTAATCATAGTATTGGTAATGAAATGGTTAGATTAGCACGCCTTTCTCCCTGATATCTTCTATCTATTTATTTTATTTCATTTACTTTTCTGTAAATCTTAAAATCAATCTTAAAACCATTTTTAATCGTGACAACAATCAAATTAGAATTAGTAAACCTTAGCTCTTGGGACGACCTCGAATTTACCAAGCTACTGCACTACATATGACCGGGTTCTCTGCCCGTTAGTGCGTGTATCGGTAAACGAGTTTTATAAATTTAAAACTTGGTAAAAATATATTTAAAACAAAATACGCATCAATTTTCAAGAGATATTGCTTGCTTTTACTTATGGACACAAATGCTTTAAACTTTTACGTATTGCCTAAGTACCCTGCCATAAAGTCCCCTATTATGAACCGTTAATTACTTATTGTAAGTACGAATGTGGTGAACAAATCTATTGGGGTTGACACCCCCGTCCGTGTTTGGCTTAGTACATGGCCAGCGAGTGCATTTTCATTTGAGATAGTACTTAGGTGTTTTGGTAAAACATCAGATTTCTGGGCAGCAACTAGAGAACTCTTGTTAAGGCTTTGGTGTCATGAGCATATGGAAATAGTAGTACTTTTTCTATGACATTGTATTTGTTATAATAGTTATACACTTGAAATCTTGTGGTCCACACTACCTTTACAGAATATTACTGATTACTAAATATTTTTCATGATACCCTGAGTGAAGCAGTAGGCACTAAAAACTTTTGGTTCTCATAAATACTGTACTTAAACCTATGAACTTACCAACTTTATGTTGACATTTTAGCATGTATTTCTCAGGTTCTTAAGTTCTTGCATGGCTTGCATCTTGAGTCGCATCATTGAAATCTTTTCCTGCATTACTATGTTCATTGGATTATCGTTCAAACAACTTATCTTTTTATTGAAATTATGGATTGTATTTGGTTAAAAACTCCTTATCTTAAATGTATCAATGAACATCTTTTTAAACGACTCATTTAGAGGTCGTTCTTTGTATATCTTGTGATTGTGTATTATGAAGTAACACCCCCCCGGTTACCTTTTCTGCTGCCATATTTTGGGGGTGTTACAAATTAACTATTCATCTTCTTCCTTATAATATTTGAATTACACACACACACACTCCAAGTTCCCACACTCTTCTTGTTAGCCTTAAAATATGCCGACTTATACAGAATTACATTAGTTTATAATAGATGTGTTGAATAAGGAATAGAAACATCAAGTTAGCATAGTTAGATGACACAAGGGCTATATATATCCCCTCCTTGCTTCCAAGTAGGGGTAAAGATTCATAATGTAACATTTCACTAGGTGTGTGTGTGTATGTGTGTGTGTTTCTCTCCTTCTATCACACACACATCTTTCCCTTTTCTCTCATCTAATCTAATATGGCTTACTTTCTCTTTAATCCTCCCCGACCTCCGGATCGTGTGTTTTACGCTAGAATCTTTTGGGATGACAATTGGCATCAGAGCCTAGGAGGAATTCGTGTTTGTGTTTGCTTATTTTATTGTGATTCATGGCTTATTTATAAGCAAATAAGCCACGGCTTGGTTTTTGTTTGAGCTTATTTCGTCACAAAGCTTGTTGCTTTCTTATCTACCTTCTTGTGTGATAACTTTGTGATAAACTTAAGCCAAAACAACAACTTATTTGATCTTAAAATGTGGTTTTTGCTCACTTTTGAAAAATGTGGGTTTTTGGTACTTTTTTGATCATTCAAGCTTATTTGTTGTTGTTTTGGATCATCCATTTGTACTTTCACCATCTACATGCTTATTAGAAGCTTATTCAAGTTACAAACAGCTTATTCGGATAAAAAAAATCTGGGTTTTAGTTTAAAGATTAGCGGTTTGTGTAAAGTGATGAAGGTTAGCGGTTTATGACATGAAGATTAGCGGTTTGTGCACATAGCGGTTTATGTCATAGCGAAATGTGACAATCACGGAATGTGCATTTCCTATGAGAGCGGTTTATGTCATAGCGGAATGTGATAATCGCGGAATGTGCATTTCTTATGATAGCGGTTTGTGTACTTTGAAGATTAGCGGTTTGTGCATAATAGTAAAATGTACAATAGTGGAATGTGCACAATCGCAGAATGTGACAATAGTGGAATGTGTAGATAGCGGAATGTGCAAATCGCGGAATGTGTCGATAGCAGTATATGTACATTCCTTGGTCGCAGTTTGTGACAGTTTATGGGTCGCGGTTTGTGTAAACTGGTCACGATTTATGTCAGTTTATTGGTCGTGGTTTGTGTAAACTGGTAGCGGTTTATGTCACTTCTGATAGCGGTTTGTGTTTACAAGGGTTAATTTCATAACAGTTTATGACATCTTTAGGAAAAGAAACCATGCTAAATTTTTTCTGAAACCCCTACAGAATATGTCTGACAAAAACACCAAAGCAAAACACAACACTTAATCCTAAAACGATCATTAAAGATTCACTAAAATGTCAAAATGGCTATAGATTTGAATTTTAATGTCAGGTGATCACAAAGTTGATTTGGTATCCCTTATTTGAGATTGAAGTGGGTTTCACGAAGGCGTCTACTTATTTCATCATCGAGACTTCCTTCTACTTTCTACCCCTTTTCTTCAAACCTAATCTATCGATTGATGACTTGCTTGAACATATACAGTTATGATTGAGACTTGAATTATCTAGTTATACCCAATGTAAGGAGTTACATTGTAGTACTCAAAGGTTATAGCTATCACTTTAAGGAGTTACATTGTAGTGCTCAGTGTCACATGCAGATGCATATGTGGATATTTTCAAGAGGTATTGTACTTTTCATATACTTTGTGATTGGGTATAGGGTACTTAGAGGCTCTCTTCTGCATCGTTCTTCAATCAACAATAGTACAAGCTTAAGTAACAAATTTGGGGAATGTTACTTCATTTTCAAGCTTGGTATATCGGGTTTACTTCACTAAGTGGTCACATCAATAGCTGACAGAATACGAGGTTGGTAAGTTTACCATAGAGTCTAAAGGTTGAGATGTAATCAGCAATTCTTACAGGATATTTAAAGCTATAGAACGTCAATAGTACTACACAGTCTAAGTAAATAATTTCAAAGTTCTTCAATGTCATTCACAACTTTTCAAGATGTTTGCATAAGACAAGAACATCTCGAGTGTATGAGCGTACACGTCAATGATGCTTCCGAGAGTTCGAAACCATCATGGGGGAATACGTGTACTTTGATACTTTGATGTAATCAGGTCAACTTCCAAGGGGAAGTAGTTTATACTACTTTGCTGAGTATGGTTTGTGTGAAGTATTCTACACAAGTGAGAAGATTTGTTGCTGATTTCTCGCATGTACCCCTAAACGGATATTCACCAAGACCAAATGTCATGATACATTATAGAAGCAGTATTATTTGGTGTAGTTGGCTTACTCTTCTACAAAATTCCGCTGTGCACTTTAAATGTCAATGTTAGAAGATCGTTCTACATCAAAGTTTCAGAATCTGCTTAAGATACGGATGTTAGTTTGGGGGGAAGCTGATTCAGAAACTTTGCCAAAAAAAGGAGTCGATGAAGAAAGCTTTTAAAGACATGCTGCATGAATTGGGGGGAAGTTAATCCAACTCATGCATACTACAATGGTTCCAGAACAAGTAAAGACATAGAAGAGCCAAGCTGGAGTACAATTATCAGGACTAGAAGGCAAAGATGTCATCTTCAACATTGGAAGCACTTTCGAAGACTTTATTATGTTGTAATTGTACTTGATAGGAACATTGTAAGTAATGTTGTATGTCCACATATTGGGGGAATATTGTTAGCCTTAAAATATGTTGACTTAAAATATGTTGACTTATATTGGGGGAATTACATTGTTAGCCTTATATATATATCGATAAATAATTCCTTCTCATTCTTGTCCATTGGTAATTCGGAGATTTCGCTTGCACATCCCCTCCTTGCTTCTAAGGAGGGGTGAGGATTAATAATGTAACATTTCACTAGGGGTGTGTGTGTGTTTCTCTCTTTTTATTCACACAAACCATCTTTCTTTTCTCTATCTAAATCTTAGTATGGCCTTACGTTTCTCTTTACTTTTTCCATCCTACGAAACTTTGGATCAGTGTTTTAGGCTAGAATCTTTTAGGATAACACTTCTTATCTCTACCCTTAGATTGAAACTCAAACAAACAAAAAAATACACTTTCACTCCTACCTTTGATCAAGCCACCTTATCAATCTAATATATCTCATTCTCTTCTCAACCCTTGGATTGAACTCTCATCTCAAACAAACACACTTCCTCTCACAAACATACACTTCTTACTCACACAACAAACACATCTATCTTATCACCATTGATCTTACGATATCACCTATCATACTTACCTCTCTTCTTTACATCTTCACCCTCCATTTTAAATAAAGATCAAGAGGCTCCCTTATGTCACATCATGACAATTCATACACAACCCATTCTTTCTTATCCAACATGTGCTTAAAGATTTTGAAATTCAAGTTTAAAATCTTTCCCCCTTTCTTTCTAAGCAAAGAATATTCCAAGAATATTCTTTTGTACCCCAACTAGCTATTTCAAAACCTTAGTTAGATCCCAACTAAGCTAGTTAGACTTTGAGGATACCCAAAATACCCCTTTTCGATAATCCTTTTCCCTCTTTACAATATCGGATAAGCAAAACGTTTTCATTGCTTCACAAACATTTTATCAAATGTCTATTTAAGTTGGTTGACCTTGAGTATAAGAATGATTAAAAGTTCTTAGTGTGAAGTACAATTGGGGGTTTACCAAGTGCGGGTATTTAAAATACAAAGTCCCAAAGAAAACAACCTCGGGATTCTGGCATGCTGGCCACGCGTTGATGCATAGGTCCAACGCGCGATACTCCGAATTGTTTTAACAATTTAGGACCTTATCCTATAAATACGCCCACCTTACATTGAATTCCTCAGCATCTTGCAAACATCTATTTCTCTTATCTAATCCTCTATGTCTAACATCAAGTGTTCTAAACTTCTCTTCTATCATTCTATTGAACTGAACACATCTCCGCAAGAGAGCCATACAAGTACCTAATCTATACTTGTCTGTTTTCTCGAGGGTCTTCTTTCTCATACCTATTCTTTAGAATCGAGTCTCTTGGTTAGGTTAGGACTTGGTTCATCCATCTATCTTTTATTCAATCGAGTTGTAAGGGGAAGTCTTGTATCCGTAGGATCAAGCCTAGATCATTAGGGATCTAGTTAGGGTTTAGAAAGCTTATAAGGGGTGATTTCGAGGGCGGTAATACCGTATATTAACTATTTTTTGTAGCACCGTATTTATGAAAGCTGTGTAGAGTTAAATTATAATAAGGTTTTGTAGTCCACCATAAGGATTATACTAGTGGTTGATTTGTTCATGGAACATATGCCTTATCAATAATTGTGATTGTTGTGTATAATACATTAGTATTCAACTAGGATCATCATGCATAGATCTATTTTAGTATTTGGATAATGGAACTGTAAGTAGTTGTTTTAAATAATGAATTGATATACCTGGTATGATCGTTTTCATTCATAATAATGTGTTTTATAATTGCATGTTTAAATCCTCGAATAAATTTATTTATTCTAAACTATATCCATTGTCAATTAACAATATGGGAGTATTGTTGAATTAAGACAAATGTGAGTGATTAACCATATTCTGTTGAATATATAAAGATGTATCTGCCAAACTCACATGTTATTCAATGTGGTCGAATATTTGATACCTCAACCTGTGTTAATCACTTTATGCATCGGCGTCATTAAGTAAGTTACACATACGGTAGAGTTTATACGGTCCCTCAGACTTGAGATGCAAGCAGGTTTTGCTTGTGTGGATTGCATTTTCTTGATTCTTGTCCACCGTTATCCTTAATAAGGTAGTTATAAAGGCTACTTTCAAAAATATTATGAAGCATATCAAAAACACTAGTAGTTGAAATAGAATTTGTTCCTCCACGTGTTAGAGAGTTAGATACTTATTGGGCCCCTCATTGAGTTAATCAGATGTTTCCATGACCGCGCTCAAAGTGTAGTAAAGATGATTCTTTTTACATTTGGTATCTAAATCAATACAGAAACGAGAAACAGAATCGTTAAATTATGAGATGACTTTGATCCATATCCATATTTAACACTGTATCTAAAACAAAAGGATAAATTAACTTAAACCATTGATACCGACAAGTTTAACGAAACTGTGTTAATACAAATAAACCGATAAAAATGTTTATTTTATTTTACGATTTTTTTATGTTTTGTTGATAACAATTAGTAAATTCTACATGAAAGTAAACAACTTAAGCTAACACATAAACTTTACATTTCTATTTTTAGCATTACATTGATTTGCAAGTAAATTATGCAAACCATTATTTTCACCATGGATGACATCATCATTTTGCAGCATATCTTAGGGTAATCTTACAAGATTACACATGATCTCTCAAGATTTTACTAATCAAAATTCAGATTTAGTTACTGTGCGTCGGTTCTGTTGATATATACTGGCCGGTTCTATTCTGCAACAGAACCGGCCTACAGTAGAATTTTTGGATATAAATACCAACCATTTCTCATGCTTTACTCACTCTTTTCCAGCTTAAAATCCTCTAATCTACTGATCATTCTCTTTATTCTTGCATAGTTTCATTTAGCATTTTGTAGGTAAATTCTTTCACAGAAGAAATTGCCAAACACCCCTTTGAGATGATCAAGTTCTAAGAATCTTGTTTCGCATCTCCATAGCATCTTCAAGTTCACATTGCTGAATCTTGTACATCATTTAGTTGTAGTTGTATTTACCATCATTGTAAATCAAGTGTAGTGTTGTTGGGTTGATTCTACCGTGTTAAGAATTCGGTATTTAGCTTTGTACCATTAAAAAGGTGTAAGCAACGTTGTGAGGCTTCTCCTCTGGTTAAAGGAGATTGGTGACTAGTGGATGAATCAGGGAGTGGAGTAGGGCAAGGAAGGTGTCCTTGTAGCCGAACCACTATAAATACTTGTGTCTTGGTTAAATCTCTCTAACTCTTACTTTTACTTGCTTTACTTCTCATTTGTCAAACATCAATATTGTGCAAACTTCACATAAGAACATAACAAAATTTTGAAAAAGTACTTGAAAACTATTCAACCCCCCTTCTAGTTTTCAACAATTGGTATCAAGAGCAAGGTAACCAATTTTTTTTAAAATATATTGTATTTTAAAACTTTAAAACGATTATGGATTTGGAAAACTACAAAGAAGGTAAATCTATGCAACGACCACCTCTCTTTGAGGCTAATTGTTTTATATATTGGAAAAACCGTTTTGAAACTTATGTGAAGTCTAAAGATATTGATCTTTGGTATATTATAGTTTATGGTAATTACAAACCTACCATCAAAGATAAAGATGGTAAGGATGTAATCATCACTTATGAAAAATCTGATAAAAACCATAAGAAAATGATTTCCAAAAATGATGAAGCAAAAATAGTTTTATACAATGCTTTGCCCAAAAAGGAATATGAAAGAATTTTCATGTGTGATACGGCTCAAGATATTTAGAAATCCTTAATAATTACCCATCAAGGTAAAAAACTAGTTAAGGATAACAAAATAGACCTATTTGTTCAAAAATATGAAGAATTCATTATCTCGGATGATGAAACTATTGATTGTGCTTTTGCTAGATTTAATACTATTATTACATCACTAAAAGCACTTGATGAATCCTTTTCAAGTCGTAATCATGTCAGGAAATTCTTGAGGGCTCTTCCCACTAAATGGCGTCCGAAGGTTACGGCAATAGAAGAATCCAAGGAATTATCAACACTACTTCTAGACGAGCTTATCGGCAATCTAAAAGTTTATGAGGTAGTACTTGAAAAGGACTTGGAGATCTCTAAAAACAAGAAAGAAAATTACAAATCACTTGCTCTCAAAGCAAGAAAAGTCCCAAGTGAAGAAGAAGCAACCTCTTTGGATAGCAATGATGAAGAATACGCCATGGCGGTAAGAGATTTCAAAAAATCTTTAGAAGAAGAGGCAAGTTTGTTCGTCAAACCCATGACGACAAAAAGAACTTCCGGAAAGTAAAAGAAGACAAAAAGGAGAAGGATGATCGAATATGTTTCAAGTGTGGTGATCCAAATCACTTTATTAGTGATTGTCCCAAACACTCTTTTAGTGATCAAAAGGCGTTTGTTGTCGGGAGTTAGATCGATAGTGAAGATGATTCCAAGAAGGAAGAAATATGTCTTATGACACTCGACAACAATGAGGTATTATCCGACACTCCTTACTATAGTAGGTCATCTTTAGATAATGAATCATGGCAAAATGAGTATGATAAACTATGCAAAATGAGTCTTAGGATTATCAACAAAAACAAACAACTAAAGGCAAAAAATGAAGTATTAAAAAAGGAGGTTTATGAACTTAAAACAAGAGTACAACAACTAGAAAGAAACAAAGAGATTAGTCTTGAATGTGAATCATGTGTCAACCTTCAATCTAAAATTAGCTCACTAACTCTAAATCTAGCTAGTTTTAAAAGTAGCAGTTCGTCTTTGTTAGAAATGCTTAAAATGAAAAAACCACCAAAAGATAAACATGGAATAGGATACACAGAGGAAATAGCTTCTACTAGCAATACTAAAACCAAAAAGTTGAGTCCTAAAAATATCAAAATGCCCTCTGTAGAACCGGCGTCACCGGTTCTTTCTGCAAGAGAACTGGCTAGTTCAGACGAACTGAACCGACCCTCTATAGAAAATTTAGAAAATGCAAAAAAAATGTAGGAACCAACATTTTAAAGAAAAATGACTCCGTGTTAATAACTAGAAAGTCTACTTTAAACATTTCTAAAAGTGTCAAACAACCACCGATCTTAAAACTAGGCCAAGGGCTTGGAAAAAGTAAAATCCAAACACATCCTAAAACGCCCCATAGGAAATCCAACACACTATATCCTAAAAGAAACTATCATCAAGTTGGTTGGAACTATGGAACACAACAAGAATATAAGTTCCAACAACCAATGGGGTCCTTGTCCTCCATATCCATATATGAGTCAACCAAATGGTATGCATAACTTTAACGGACTCATGAGATATTGGGGACCGAATGCTTGAGTTACCTTATGAATTTAGGTACGTCTAAAAGTCAAACTTGAACCGGATGAATGGATCAAGGATAGTGGATGCTCAAGACACATGACGGGCAACAAAGATCTCTTCTCATCCTATAAGACTATTGACGAAGGTAATGTAGTGTTTGGTGGCAACACTAAAAGCAAGATCGTCAAAAAAGGTACAATCACTCATAACTCTCTCACTATTCATGATGTTAGTCACGTAGAAAATTTAGGATTTAACTTACTTAGTATAGGACAAATATGCGATAAAAAATGCAAAGTGCTATTTAGTGAAACCGGTAGCAAAATAATTAAAGACGACATTACCATAGGAAGAGGAATTAGGAAAAATGGTCTTTACATAATGAAAATGGAAAACTCTCCAAAAGATAGTCTTTGTCTAACCTCAATAGATGATACTTCGACCCTATGGCATCGAAGATTATGTCACGCCAATATGCGACTTATACAATCGCTATCATTTAAAGAGCTTGTTAGGAATTTTCCTAAACTAAAATTTGAGAGTCATTTTTGTGATGCCTGTAATATTGAAAAACAAGTACACACAAGTCATAAATCTAAAAATATGGTTTCAACCACTAAATGTCTAGAACTCTTACACATGGACTTGTTTGGACCGTCGCCCGTCCAAAGTTACAGAGGAAACTTCTACACTTTAGTCATCGTCGACGACTACTTAATATATACATGGACAAGATTTTTAAAACACAAAAATGAAGTGTTTGACCATTTTGAAATCTCAAGTAAAAAGATTCAAGTTCAAAAGGGTTGCCCCATTGTATCAATTCATACTATCATGGTCGGGAATTTGATAATGAAGTACAATTTGGAGCCTTTTGTGATGCTAATGGTATCACTCATAACTTTTCGGCTCTAGTACTCCATAATTAAATGGGATAGTAGAACGTAAAAATCAAACTTCGCAAGAAATAAGAAGAACAATGCTTAATGAACAATCAATTCCTTAAACATCTTGGTGTAATGCCATCGACACCTCCACTTATATCTTTAATAGGATTCTTATTAGACCTTTCCTTGGAAAAACTCCTTATGAGCTTTTCAAAGGTAAAAAACCCTTCGTGGAATATTTCAAAGTTTTTGGTAGTAAATGTTTTATTCTTAACACTAAAGACTGTCTCACAAAATTCGACCCTAAATCCACCAAAGGTATATTCCTTGGATATTCACCTAATAGTAAAGCCTACATTATTCTAAATAAGGAAACCATGAGAGTCGAAGAATCTCTTAATGTAAACGTTGACGAAAGTCCTCTTCCTAAGTCACCTCCTTTAGAAGATGATGATTTGCTTGAATGTGAAATTATAGAAAACCAAGAAAAAGTCTTAGAAATCAAGAAAAATGAACCATTAAACAAAGATATCGTAAACATCAAAGAATCTAAAGATCATCCCCTAGAAACCGCCATAGGTAATTTAAATGAAAGGACCTTAAGGTCTCAAATTCAAAACCAAAGTAATTTTTTTGCTTCGTGTCATCCATAGAACCTAAAAATGTCAAAGAAGCCATACAAGATGAAAGTTGGACTATGGCTATGCAAGAAGAATTAAACCAATTCAAAACAAATGATGTTTGGAGTCTTATCCCTCCTCCTAATAACCAAACCATAATAGGTACTAAATGGGTTTTTAAAAATAAATTAGATGAAAACGGTGTTGTGTCCAGAAATAAAGCTAGACTTGTTGCTCAATGATACAATCAACAAGAAGGAATAGATTTCGATGAAACCTATGCTTCCGTAGCAAGATTAGAATCTATAAGAATCTTTCTTGCATATGCTTGTACACATGACTTCAAGCTCTATCAAATGGATGTCAAAAGTGCTTTTCTAAATGGTTTTATAAACGAAGAAGTCTATGTCGCTCAACTCCCCAGATTCATTGATTTTGAAAAACCTAACCATGTCTTTAAACTCAAAAAGGCTCTTTATGGTCTTAAGCAAGCACCCAAAGCTTGGTACGATAGACTCAAAGCCTTTCTCATCGATCATAAGTACACCATGGGATTAGTAGATAACACTCTATTTACTAAGAAAAGAAATTCACATATCATCATTGTCCAAATCTATGAGGACGACATCATTTTCGGTTCAACTTGTCAAGAGCTTTGTGATGATTTCATGTACGACGAGTTTGAAATGAGCATGATAGGTGAATTGAATTTTTTCCTTGGTCTACAAATCAAACGACTAGATGATGGAATCTTTTTCAACCAATCAAAATATGTTAAAGAAATGCTCAAAAAATTCGGTCTTGAAGATTCTAAACCCATCAAAACTCCTATGTCATCCGAAACCAAACTTACACGAGAGGAAGACGGTGAACCCATTGACGACACTAAATATCATGGGATGATCGGTAGTCTCCTCTATCTAACGGCTAGTCGACCGGACATTATATTTAGTATTTATCTATGCGCCTATTTTCAAGAAGCTCTAAAAACTTCCCACCTTGAAGTGGTAAAAAGAATTTTTAGATATATTAAAGGAACTTCTCACCTAGGATTATCGTATCCCAAAGGAACGAGAGTAGAAACCATTGTCTATGCCGACTCTGACCATGCGGGAGACTATATCGATCGCAAAAGCACTAGTAGTGTTTGGACATTCATGGGATGTTGCCTCACATCATGGTTTTCTAAGAAACAAACCACCTTAGCCATCTCAACCACCGAAGCCGAATATGTCTCCGCTGTAAAAGTGGTTTATGTGTTTGTGCAACATAAACACATGGCATTTGGTTATGTTGGGCCATAAAACATAATGGGGTTTTTGGGTTGGTTCTACCCTTTGTGTAAGAACCCGGTATTTAGCTTTGTACCGGATAAAATGTAAGCGACGATGGGTTGGTTCTACCGGTGATTAGGACTCAGTATTTAGCTTAGTACCGGATAAAGTGTAAGCAACGTTGTGTAAGGTTTCTCCGCCTAGAAGGGAGTTTGTTGATCTACGTTTACTCTTCCCACCCCCCCCCCCCCCCCCCCCCCCTCCCCCCCCCCCCCCCCCCCCCCCCCCCCCCCCCTCCCCCCCCCCACCCCCCCCCCCCCCCCTTTTGGGTACTCGGGGAGTGGAGTTGGTCGGAGAGGAGCTCCGTGGACCGAACCACTATAAATCATAGTGTTCGGTTTGACTCTTTTATTTTATTTATAGCTCTCTATTTAATTTTTTTGATTGTGTATTTTGTTGTTGTGAATTATGTTGTGACTACTTGGTTATTCTATGCTTTCATATAGTCATAAATTATATTTGGTACTTTTCATATTATGTTGCGTTTGATCGGGGATTTGATACAAATGTTTTTTTTAATCGGAAACGTATTCACCCCCCTCTATGTTTTCCACAATTGGTATTAGAGCCATGTGGCTTTAGTTTTCAAAACAAATGGTTTTCAAAACCGAGTACGATCCATGTATCAATCTATCCGAAAAAAACTGGGTCTTAATATGAAAAATTATATTATTCTTAGAAGTCTTGTTTCTTGAATATCTTTGTTATATAAGTTTGAATAATGTCCAAAGTTGGTCTATATAAATTACCTTAAGCTACCAAGTGTATAACTTTTCGTAGGGTCCACAAAATATGAGTTTTTTGAAAAATCAATCAGACTAGCCGGTTCTATTTGACAACAAGCCGGTGCCTTTGTAGCAAACAACAACCGGCTAGCGGTTCTCAGTAATGCTTTCAAAATTTTTGGTCAACTTCAAATGCATAGTTAAATTCAAACCGCTAATCCGTATCGAGTCATGCCTGCAACCTACAGATTACAATGAAGATAATTGAGTCTACAATTCTGAATAGTCAACATTCAGTTAGAGGAACTGATTATTGGTTTAAGTATCTAAATTTCAAAAATACCCCAAAGTGTCCAAAATGTCAATATTTCGTATTATCATAAAACTCGTCTTTTGAGTCGGGGCATAACTTGGTTGGTATCCTTTGAACGTTAACACATTCCTTTTAAATTAGTATTTCTGGTTCTTTATCATGCTTGGTATAAATCGTCACATACTCTAACACAGGCGCAAAGATTTTTCATATGATACTGTTACGATTAGTTGCTCTTGTTTGCATTGCTTGTATATATTGATTGTATGCCTATATCTCATTGTATTTGAGCTTGCTTATTTGTGAAATATAAATGTCAACCGTGTCTTGTTTGTTTCCCCGCTTGTATGTCAATTTAGATGCTTTAAAGAAAATATATGGTTATAAAGAGTGTTGGGTACTCAGATCTTTGTCAAAAATGAATTCCGTAAATGTTTTGCTCCATCCCATATTAGTATGTTATGAATGATAATGTTGTTGATATGATATTATGATTACTTGTTTCATCATTATTTTGATTTTCATATACCTCTTTGCTTCCTTTTGTGTCTTGTTATTTGTTGATTGCACATGATACTTGTGTGTTTTATCGTCTTCATATTTTGACACCAAATAGGGCTTATTGCTGATCTCGTGCCCTCCAAATAGGCATATATCTCTTCCTTTGATTTGCTCTGTCTATTCTTGCATAATCTCATTTCTTTATAAAAATATGATGAAATAAAACTGATGTCTTGCTAGTAGAATGTATACTTGTTTTCCTTGTTTTTTCATATTGTGGTTTTGTTTGCTTGTTTTTTTTATAAGTCTTGTTTTGCCATGATAGTTGCTCTTTTGTTTGGTCTTATTCCTTGGTTTTGCCTAATGAAGATTATCCTAGGCATCGTACATCTTTTTTAGCATAACCTAATAATCTCTTTGTGTTTAATATAATAAACTCTTGCATAACCTTAATATCATAGGAATTATGTAAGTTATGTTAAGTATTTTTCTTATGCCTTATGAAAGTTGGTTTGGCAACTTGAATGTTTCATCGAAATACTCAAGCAAAAGATGAAAATGTAATGAATATCTAGTTTTGTTTTATAGGACTTTTTAATAAGGGTTCATAAGTAATAAATTATTGTTTTTGTGTTTTACGGAGTAATCACTAGTGTTTTGGAAAAACCCATACGGAAACTGCATTCCGCGGCTTCATTTTGACTCAAGTGTAGTCTTCGTTTTTAAGCATGTATTTTAACGAATTAATCACGGAGCTTTGTTTAATTACTTTTCACATATAACTTATTATATACCAAGCTACTATATTACTAGGAATTTATAATAATATGAGGCTCTATGGCGGATGGTCGTATCGACGAAGTGTGGATTTTCGTTTTAAAGTGTCATGCGCTCATCTTACGCTTCATATTCATGACCTCTAGATTATGATAGCCCGAATGATAGTATGATGACCCATTCAAAATTGTTTTATGAAAATATGGTATCAATGGATTTGTAAAATATTTTTCTTAACTTTTTAACAAAAGGTCAATTTTTGATCATAGCGTTTTGCTCTAAGGTCTGATAAACATTATTAGGTCTTGCCAAAAAAAGGGGGGGGGGGCGTTTCAAATATACTTCATTAAATTTTCTACACATTTTTGACAGTGTAATTTCATCATTCAATCCCTATAACACTGGGTTCACCATCTTGCTCTCCTATCTCCCAAACATCACTATGATATTGCCTTTTTTTCTATAACTTATTTGTAAATATGACCAATTCAATGTTAATTTATCGTAAAAACTTGCTTTGCACATACTCATTGTGTTGATTATAATGTTCTTGTAATTAAGTAAACAATTTGATTAATTGAAAAATGCACACACGTAATGAGGTTTTATTAATTTTTTCTATTTGTCTTACATATGTCTAATGATTTTTTAAATGATTTACATGATGCTTGCATTAGAAGTAATTGTGTCTCTTATATGATGTCTTGTATGATCTCATTATTTTTCATTTTAATACATGGTGATTTTTGATATGAACATGTCTAGGCTTGATAGTTCTTACTGGCATTCCTTTATTCTATTCATATGGCATTCTAGTTTATGCATGCTCAATCATAGTTTACATGATATTCTCATGTTCCTCTTTATATGTCAATGTTACATGATTTATTTGCTACTTGTGCACTCATATTATGTCAAAACAATTTTTTTACTTGTAGAAGTTTAGGATCTTCTTTTTGAAACACACTTACAGTGTTATTAATTAAGAACCAAATCGACAAACAAGAGATATGAACAACACGAACTAGGTTGATACTTTTTTTGTCAAAATGAACGACACTCAAAATGCAATATGAGATCTCGTGCTTATTTGTTTCCTTCTCGCAAATCTTTCGATCATTGTTTTTGAATTATTTTTCTAATCTAACATGTCTTAATTCCCTTATGCTTGTGTTATGCGTGAATATATTAGAACATGCTCTTGTATGAATGTTTCTTTTCTCTTCGTATCATTTATGTTGAATTTTGAATGCTTGTTTGTTGTCTTAAATTGCTTATGCTTGATCTTAGGACTAATCATGCGTCTCGATTGTTATGTATAGTATAGTGTAAATCATATGTCCTAAACGTTGAATCTATTCCATAGACTAACTGGTTTATGTAGTTTTTAACTTTTCCCTCTCCTCTCTTAGCTTAAGGAGTTTTTCTATTGTGTGTCTATATTGCGAACAGGTTTCATGATTCTTATATGTCTATATTAAGTTTGCTTGTTTAGTCCTTCGTGTGATAATACTTGACCAAGTTTCATTCGTATGTGTTGGTATGTTTGATCTATCATGTTGTTAAATGATATTCTTGCTCTTATTTTATGTAGGACTAACTCCTTTTGTGTAGGTTGGTAAAGATCATTTTTCTTCATCAAGTTAATTTTTGCTCTTATCATACACCAATCTATATCTCTCATTACATGTTCATACATGCATATTCATCATCACCACTTCACTAATGTGCCTACTACATTGTTAGTTGCTAGACAACTCTGTCTAAATTATCATGTCTATCTCCTCAATTTCTTCATCAACCAACAAGGTAAGGTTTTGAGATAAACCTTCGTGCGTCTATCAATATTGAGTCATCCATTAAGCCTCTCTTACGAGAAAAATCATGATAAATCTTTTCACAACCAACCACTATCTCTACCAACTGGCTACCTAATCGTCCCTCCATCATCACTAAATATGTCTGATTGTTGATTTTTATACTAATAAAATACACAATATAATACCATAAGAGCAATTAAGAAAATTCCCTAAGGAAAATTCACTCTTAAAAGATATATATAATATATAATACGTATATTTAACCGGGAAGTATGATCACCCGGGTCGTTTTCCTAACGACTTGTGAAATTGAAACCACGTTTTAGCTCGGATTATGATTTGAATGAGAGAAAAGAAAATTTTGATTATTTATAACTACTAAATAAAGCAACAATTAAAATGAACAATTAAAAGCAATTAAACACTTAAACAATTAACGGGTAACAAATAAAACGCGACAATTAAGCAAATACACTAAAATGAACTTCTAAAAATGCAAACTAAATTTCTAAACCTAAATTAAGACAAAAGAAAATTTTAAGAAAAAGAAAAACATTTTTTCTTATTATTTTTGAATTTATTATGAATTAAAAACTAATTTAATCTAATTAAATCCTAAAAAATAGCAAATTAAATCATAAAAAAATAAAAAATTATTTTTAAACTTAGAAAAGTCTAAAATAACATAAAAACTTAGAAAACTATTTTTAACTATTTTTTAAAATTAAAATCCTATTTTTAAAATTAAAAATAAAAGCTCAAAAATGAAAATTAAAATCTAAAAATGTTGAAAATGACTTTTCTGATTGTAAACCTAAAAGTATTTAATCTAATGCTAATTTTTTTTTTGTATTTTTATGAAACTTTTTTCTATTTTTTAATGATTTTTCAATTTTTAAACCTACGAAAAATCCTAGTAAATTATAAAATGAAGAGAAAAATTTGGAAAATTCAGGAAAAGTCTAAAATGCAACAAAGATTAAAGGAAAAATAAAAAGGAGCTCACAGCTTAACAAATAAGCTGGGTAAAAGCTTAAATAAGCTACGGCTTATAAATGGGGCTAAGCCCAAATTGTGTTTATCAATTAAAAGAAAGGAGATATAACCGGATGAGCTAATGAAGCAAATTGGTTAACATGTTGGGTCTATAAGCAGGAGGTCGTGGGTTCAAGGCAGGCAAATCCCCACTTTTTGCTATTTTTTTATTTTTCACTTTTTGCAAAAACTAAGAATTGGAATTTAAAAAGGACACAATTATGAACTTTTATTCAAATAAAACAGTTAGCTATTAGTCAAAAATTAGTCTCTCTAGTGAGATTTTTGAAACATGCTTACAGAAAGTGAGCTATTGAGCTCAATATTTGCTTTGTTTTTGACTAAACAGCTGCAAAAAGGTCAAATTAAGCTCAAATTTCAAAACTAAATAACTGTTTTAGAATCCTTATGATGTATATGAACTAATTAGAAAAAGCTAGAATCACCTACTAAAAACTAATGCCTAACTGAAATAACAAATTTCTATTGATTAAATTTACAAACTCAGGGAAAAAGCAATCTAGTAACTCAAAATTTAATTAAGCCTAAAAAAATTTATAAGCTGAGAAAATAAGCTACCCTTTTCGAAAACTTGACTAGTTGATGCTTAACCTATAAGACTCAATCCATAAAAACCTATACTATAAGCTATGGAATCAAAAATCTTAAACATTAAGCTAATTACTATGTTTTTGGCTTTTCTGGCTATATTAATGATTATTTTTAGCTAAATATTCCTAGGTAAATAAGCTTGTAAATGAAAATCTAGACTTGATCTAATCTTAAGCTATGCTCTTAACTATAAAGCTATATGAAAATAAGACCCTAGAACCTAACCAAGTATAAGCTATAATGATAGCTCATAAGTCCAGCAGTACTAACTGTTTTAGTACGGCTGATCGAATGATTGCCAATTTGTGCAAAAACTCAATGCAAGATCCTACGTAGGGAAAACCTGCACACTGCACACTCTATTGAGTGTGCTTGAATAAACTACAAACTTAAATTAAGCCTAAAAGGCTTGATTCAAAAATTAGCAATCAAAGCAAAGGAAGAAATTTCCCCTGGTGCAGACACATACAAAATAAGCCCTAACTTTTTAACTTTTGAAAGCTAAATTCTAAAAACTCTTTTCCTAATGATTATAAGTGAAGATAAAACTGTCCTAAGCAATGAACTCAAGCCCCTTTGACTTTTAATGGTCAAACAAGGTTAAACCAAACACCCCTTAAAATGGTGACAGAATTAAAAGAGCTTTAAAAATGCTAATCCATTTGACTAAACCTTAATACCAGACATTAGTGAGCTTATAAAAAGCTTATGAAACATGATTAAACAGCTAAATTAACTAAAATTTAAGAATTAAAACTAAGCTACTATATTTTTGGTTTTTATGAAATTTTAGACAGAAATTGAAAAACTAATGATTTTATACACATTAGCTAAAAATACAGATGATGAATAAGCACATAATTAAATCGATTAATCAAAATAAGCAATTAGGGAAAACAGATAAGCACAATTAATAAGCAAATAAGCAATTCTAAGCTATTTAAGCAATTTTTAAGCTAAAAATTAAAGGACAAGAAAGTAAATAGAAAACTTACAAAGGCTTCAGCTAAACAGAAGCTAAGGCTCAATTGAGCTTAATCAACAGCTCTGGCTTATTAGAAATAAGCCAGTATAAGTCCTTGAGAGTCCTTCCACAATTGACTCCCCTTCCATAAGCCAAAATCCATAAGCTAAGGTGATAAGGTTATTAGCTGATTTTAAGAGTTAAAATATGATTAAGGTAAGTTTAAGCTCAATTACTAGCTTATAGACTAGTAAGAGCTTTATAGGAGCTTATGAACTTTTAGCTTAACAATTAAAGGAAAATGAGAGCTTATGAGTTGAAAACAGGAGAGCTTATGACAAAATAAAACTAAATTTCATTAATGAAAGCTGAGTTACATTACTTGAAAGGAATTATTACATAATCTAAAAATGAAATTTAAGCTAAAATTAAAAGCTACTAACTACTTAGATGGTGTGTGTGTGTGATAGTGAGGGCTATTTATAGCCTGTTGATGAAGATTCTAGGCCTTGCCTTGCTTCCCAAGCTCCTTTCAATCATCACCATTCAATCTATTAATCATTGAAGAATGATTCTTAGCCGTTTGATCAAGTGGTAGTCACACGGATAGCCAAGCTGTCATTCCTTTGATGTGACAGCTTGTGCTAGTTTTGTGTGTGCTTTAAGAGCAAAATCCATCATCCTTGTGTGCTTTTCCACATCCACGTGTGATTCCTTTGCTAAGTGAGCTAATGAAGGCATAGAGATGACTAATTTGACCCTGCCATCATGTTATAGACTCCATGAATTGTCCTTTTTAGCCTCCAATTTAGAATTGCCCTTTGTTTTTGACCCATGGTGAAATGGGGAAGACGGTGAATAGTGATCATGAACTTGGCGCCTTTTTTAAACTGTAAAAGGGTAATTCGGTTTTAAACTTTGGGCTTATTGCACAACTAGTCCCTCACTTGTTTTATAAGAGTTCTAGTGTAAAACAACTTTGGTAAATAGCAGAAATGGTCCCTGTGGTTTTAATAAAATGGTAATGGGCTAGGGTTTGGGCTTTTTGGATCCGGGTAAGGTATTGAAAGATTTAGGGCCCATTAAGAGTCCAAGGACCATTGTGTAATTTCTGAAAACTTGAGGGACTAAAGTGGTAACTTTTGAGGTTTTGTCCTTTTGTGGGTTGACTTCTGTTGACCAAGGTTGACTAGAGGTTGACCACAGCTTTGACTTTTTGACTTTTCCTGGCTTTGGCTTTGCATCTCTGGCTTCTTTTGTGCTCTTCCGTTTCCTCGTGTCTGTGTTTGCTCGTTTTTGACGGTTTTCTTGTGATTTTTGATTTATCCATACCTGCACACACAAAACACAAAAACAAGTATATTTTTGCCATTTTTAGTCTGTTTTGGGTTTAATTGGGTTATTTTAGGTATAAACGGATATGTGTATTTTACACATATCAATGATTTACCTTGTGGTTTTGGCAGACGCTACATAAAGTGTTAGAGACGCACTCTTAATCTAATGTCGTCATCGCCATCTCTCCCATCACCTGCTCCGAAATCTCTCCAAGCGAAACTATTGACCACTCTAAAGTCAACCCCACCACCTTTGACCTCACCTTGTCCCTAATCACATCACTCCATGTCACATCACTTAGTCCCTAATAATAGAAGTTGACCTCTAACATAATCTAATCATTAGATTCTTTCTAAACATTAAAACAATGCAATAAAAGCTTCTCAAAATTATTCTATAAAAGGAAACTCATCTCTCATCTACTTATCGATCTCACTCATCATCCTTCTAACCTATGCCTTAAGAAAACAAACGTCAACTCAAAAGAACCACTAGCAATAACGCTATGGCATTTTATCAACATTCGCGAACATCGTCACCCTTCCCTACCAACCTTTCGCACCTCCATCGACTATACATCGGAACACTCTACCAACTCTCAATCTCGGACTTGCACTCGTGTCACCGATCATTACACCAAACTACCTCGCATAGGTGATTATGACCACTTCTTAAAAACAACACTCCACCCATTGAGCACACCTCACCTCACCTTTCTCCATCCAATTAATCTCACAACTTGCCATAATCACGGAGCCCCATCAAACTTATCTCTCACATATCTTAAACTCGCGTAAGCTCTTTTGTCATAGCCAGTGAATCATTCTGTAATAAAATGCATCTCATTCTCAATACACAGCCCTTTACTACCTTTTGTAGTCTTCAAGATTTCTTCTCTCATTCTTCTACGGATGAAATACTTCCTCTCAATACTCATCTCGTTTCTAGTTCAAGCATAACAACCTCTTGTGTCTATGGCTTCTACTCATCCAAGATGAACGTGCATCATTCTTTTTTCCTTTTGTAGGACAACTTGAGCCCCTCAGACAAGGGAGCACTTCACATATTAGGGGAAAGTCGTAGATACATTTTATCTGTATAAGCATATTCTGCGTCTGAAGGACAAAACCTGTTATTGCACTAATTTTTGTTTTGTAGGATCATACTTGACACCCTCAAGCAAGGGGGAGCTTTCGTCGAGCATTTAAAACCATTTCTCATGTTTTGACACATCTTTCTCATCTAATCTTATCTCTAAACCATCAGAGCTCTCATCTCTCTACCATCTCTTCTAAATCTTGTGTAGTAACTTCACTTCCGCAAGATAGAGTGCGCCAAATACGAGTAAAGTTCAAGCACATCGCCGCCAAAAGTGCTTGATCCTTGATTCTTCCTTCTTACTACATCAGAGTAACATATTAATCTTTTTCTCTTTCATCATATCTGACTGCCTCAAATCTAGGAGCACATCGCAAGGGAAGGCATAGCACGCATTCATCAGTATTCGTACTCTTCACAATCCTTGTGCAAATGTCATTTTTCTTCATCAGAGAGTTTTCATAAAATTTTTTTGCACAGACTAACCATGTTGTAGTTATACTTTCAAGGATCCGCGATAATCCAAGAAAATAAACCTAGTAGGATACAACTATCATAAAGATTGAAGTACAGGCAAATAAATCTTCCACTAGGATGATGCAAGCTCCGGTCTTTTGGAGAATGAAGTGAAACTCCAAGATGACACTCAGCACCCAATCATAGCCCATTTGTGCTTCGACAAAAGGGGAGAAATGAAACAAGAGAAATGGAAACGTAGTAAGCAATAGGATACAACAGTAACTAATCATACAAATATATTACGTTTACATCACTATATTGTTTGCCATCAATCAATAAGGGGGAGATTTAAGTCAAATATTACGATATTTAACTACACATGTCGCTTATTTGTATTGATAATCCCATAAACAGGGTAACTTGTAACTACATAACGTAAAATGAATAAATTACTCTCAGATTTTTGTCTCAACATACATCAACAAACTCTCTCGACGTCTCAATCCTCGTATGTTACAACACTGTTCGTACATGTTTGTTATGTGCATTATGATCAAACCTCATTTCACATTTGCAATACAAGTATTTTATTTTTAAACCAGTAGTCTTAGTTTTGACAAGACTCAACTAGACATTTTACTTTACAAAGTTACTTACACTTAATATATACAGAGTTACATTTTTTTGAAATAGAATAGGAAAATGGTTTTTACATCATGCATTACAGCGATCTAAATCTGAAAAATCTCTCATCGATTACATAAAGATCTTCAAGATTTTGCAAATCAAAACTTAGATTGTATTACTTAGGGCCCGTGCCCCTGCTTTCTGGTCTGCCGGTGCGCCCTTCTACAATTGAAAAAAAAACACCGCGATCCGAGCTACATATATTTTTCAGCCTATAAAATACAACCGAATCTCACCATTTTTATACTCTTCTCACATACTTTTCCGCTCTGCAATTTTCCTTCTCTTAGATCATACAACACCCTATTAAACACCCTCCATTTGGCTTATGATCATAATGCCTCTAACATGCCATTATTTGGAAGCATACACCCAATGAAGATCCTCCAAACAAGCCTTAAGTATCTCCATTCCATCCACCACCAAGCATACCATATGAAGATCTACAAGATTAGAAGATCTCATTCATATTCACCCATTGAAGGCTCCACCAATGAAGACATTTATTTATGTCATTCTGATTCATTAGACACACTTGTCTTAGGAATCATCATGTAATCACATATTTATCTTTATCAGTTGATTTAGACTAATGGTTTGATGTGCTTGTCCATAAAACACAAGGCGTTTGTTAGTTGGCTAACAACAATCGAGGTTTTTGTGGTCTTCCTTTTCGTGTATAACCCGGTATGTAGCTTTGTACCGGATACAAAGTGTAGTGACTATGGTTTTGTCTCCGTGATAGACTCTATTTAGCTAGAACTCGCGATATAATCTGTAACAACGTGTGTTAGTTTCTCCTGCACGAGAAGAGTTGTTACTAGTGATGTAACTCTCGATTGGTACTCGGAGTAGAGTAGGCGAGAGAGCTCCTCACCTCGAACCACTAATAAATCATCGTGTTCGTTTGCTCGCTATTTATTTTAACGCCGCTATTTTTTTCTATGCTTGTGATTGCGTGTTTAGTAATTTATTTTGACTACTTGTTAATTCTTATCTTTTCATATAGTCAGTAGAAATCATATTTGGTACTTTTCATATTATGTCGCGTTTGATCGGGGATTTGATACAAATTTTTTTTAATCAGAAACGTATTCACCCCCTCTACGTTTTCCACCGAATCCTTCTTGCATATGCTTATGCACATGACTTCAAGCTTTATCAAATGATTCAATATTGCTTTATTCAAATTGTTTTATAAATGAAAAATCTATGTCGCCAAACCCCGATGCATTGAGTGAAATTACACCTAACCAGCTTTAAAGCTCATAAGGCTCTTTATGGTCTTAAGCAAGCACCTAAAGCTTGATACGATAAACTCAAAGCCTTTCTCATCGGTCACAAGTACACCATGGGATTAGTAGATAACACTCTCTTTACTAAGAAAAGAAATTCACATATCATCATTGTCCAAATCTATGTGGACGACATCATTTTTGGCTCAACTTGTCAAGAGCTTTGTGATGATTTTTCAAAAATCATGCACTACGAGTTTGAAATAAGCATGATGGGTGAATTGAATTTTTTTCTTAATCTACAAATCAAACAACTAGAAGATGGAATCTTTTTCAACCAATCTAGATATGTTAAAGAAATGCTCAAAAAATTCCGTCTTGAAGATTCTAAACCTATCAAAACTCACATAAGATGAAGACGGTGAACCAATTGATGACACTAAATATCGTGGCATGATTGGTAGCCTCCTCTATCTCTTTTCAAGCAGGTTAGAAGCAAGGAAAGAAGGAAATGATGCTTTGTCCTATGTGTACAAGATCCTTATGAATTCACTCTACGGTAGATTCAGGATTAACCTTAAAAGCACAATCACAGAGGTGTGCAATTTCAAAAGGTACACCGATGTAACGGCTAGTCGATCGGACATCATGTTTAGTGTTTGTCTATGCGCACGTTTTTAAGAAGCTCTAAAGACTTTCCACCTTGAAGCGGTAAAAAGAATTTTTATATATATTAAAGGAACTTCTCACCTAGGATTATGGTATCCCAAAGAAACGGGAGTAGACACCATTGTCTATGTCGACTCTGACCATGCGGGAGACTATGTCGATCGCAAAAGCACTAGTGGTGTTTGCACACTCATGGGATGTTGCCTTACATCATGGTTTTTTAAGAAACAAACCGCCTTAGCCATCTCAACCACCGAAGCTGAATATGTCTCCGCCGGAAAAGCTTGCCAACAAGCTTTATGGATAAAACAAGCTCTTGTAGACTATGACATAAACCTGGATGATAATTGAAAAGGTCTCTTCCAAAGACAACATAGCTGATATCCTAACCAAACCTCTTAAACGTGAATCCTTCAACCTACTTAGACTAGGTCTCGGCCTCATGGAACCTAATTCTTAATGGTAAGATCTCTATTAACCTTCTTTTTTCTCTCTAAGTCTCTATTTAAAAAAAAACAACAAAACGTTCAGGAAATCTTTCCATATACTATATGTATGCATTATATAAACTACTATATGTACTTATTTTTCTTTACCTTTCATCAAATAAAACCCGAACGCATTCTTACAAATCTGCATTGTTTAATACAAATAAAAATGGTTTTCTCATTTGCATCTCACTTGTCTCTTGAATGTCTATAAAGAAACACATGGTCAATATGTCGTTTCAAACACGTTTAATTGTAGCTACATCAAAATATGGAGACTTTGGGTTATCTCAAGTATATCTATCTTTTTTTTGGTCAAGATAACCGCACCTCCAACATCATTTCAAAAAAATAATCTTTCTGCAGATGCCAGTTCCCTTGGCTTATTAAAGCCAGTTCTTTTTCTATAACAGAACCGGAAGAACCGACGATTAGGGTTGAGCATGGCATATCCAAAACCGAACCGGACTGACACAAACCAAACCGAACCGAACCGAAGTCGGTTCGGTCTCGGTTTCATATTTTTGGTTTTCTCGGTGTCGGGTCGGTCCGGTCCAAAACCGACAAAAAACCCACAAATACCTGGACCGACCGAAATACCCCATTCCCTTTGAAAACTTCCCTTTGAAAACTAACAGGTCAACACAATTTAGTCTAAATAACTTAGACGTTTCCTCTACCTACTTTAGTATCAAGTTCTCTAAAATCCCTAAATCTCTACAACAACATCATCAAGAGCTTGCAAATTTACAATCATCAATACATCAACAAAATTGTCACTAAAACAATTACACAAACCCTCCAATGGAAGTAAGTGTTTCCCTTTGTTCTCTTCATTTACATTATATATCAAACGTTTGCATGTTTGTAAAATTCATTCTTGTTAAATCTTATAAAATTCATCACAAAAGTTTGCATGTGTATAAAATTCATTCATTGTTCTTGTTGATGATTTTCACTTTACTGAACCACGCCAAAAAACAAAAGAATGATTGTTATGTGATTTTTTTGTGATATAATATTTTGTATGTTGCTTAGTGCTTACATATCTGATATTGTTCATGTCATCATGTGTACTTATGCTTTCTAATTTTTTGTTTAGGACCAAACTATTAACCTTGATGATTTTGGTCATGATTCAATTGAAGACAAAAACAACAAGAAGAAGAAGAACGACAACAAGAAGAATGGCAAAAAACGTAAAAGGAAACCAAGTGGAGGAATAGGTAATTTATTATCTGAATGCTGGAAGTATTATGATCCAAAGATGGAAAGACCGGATAGACCAAATGGACCGTTGATTAGGATGTCATATTGTAAGTTTTTTCCTCAAGTTTATAGAGCCGATCCGGTTAAGAATGGTACGAAAAACATGAATTTGCATTACCCAAAGTGTGACTTTAACCCTATGAATGAAGAAAGTCTAAAAAAAGCTTTCTTTAACAAAAGACATGAACGGGGATGGTGAGGGTTGTAGTAATGGTACTTTGCAAAATTGGAAGTATGATGAGAAAGCTATAAAAAAATCTTTGATTGAACTTATTGTTTTAGCGAAATTACCTTTTTTAGTTTTCGTCCAATCTCTATTCGGCCTCTCATCTAAGTGTATTCAAAGGAACTTGCATTATAACCCAAGATAGTTTAATTTGCCATCATCCGTCAACACAGAATCTCTAGGGATGTTTCTAAGTTTTACCTAGAAGAAAAAAAGAAGCTGCTTAGGTTTTTAGGTAACCCGAATGACACTATCCACCTAACAACGGATACATGGACTTCTACTTGCCAAAAGATTAACTATTTGGTGATAATGACACATTTTGTAGATGATGATTGGGTTATGCACAAACGTGTGATAAATTTCAAACGAATTAATAGTCATAAGAGAGAAGATATTGGGAGGAAACTTTTAAAGTGCATAAACAAATGGGGGATTAAAAATGTCATGACCATTACGGTTGATAACATTACTTCAAATGATAAAGCACTGAAATATTTGATAGAGAATCTACCAAGTATGTATGACAATGGTAAACACTTTCATATAAGGTGTATGACGCATATTTTAAACCTAGTTGTGAAAGTTGGTTTAAAGGGTCACAAAAATGTTGTTGAGACCATAGGTTTAGCGGTTAAGTACATTAAAAACTCTAGCCAACGAATTAAGAAGTTTAAAACGAGCATTAAAAAGACTTGTGACTCAAATAGGTTTTTGATTGCGGAATGCCCGACAAGGTGGAATTCAACATATGATATGTTGAAATCCGCCATTGATTTACAAGAAGCGTTTTACAATTATAGTATGAACAACGCTTCTTTTTCTCGTGACCTTAAGGCAATACCTCGTCGTACCGACTTTGATGCTTGTGAAAAAGTTTGTGACTTTTTGGAAAAATTCAAAGAGAAAACGGAACTAGTATCAACCCAATCGGGTCCCGTTGCTCATCTATTTTATAGCGAGATACTTGATGTTGACAAGCATCTACGTGAGTGGGAAGTAGTTCCAAAGTTCGATTCAATGGTGGAAAAAATGCGTTTAAAGTATGACAAGTATTGGGGGGATTATAAAAAAATCAACCATTATATGTACTTTGCGGTGCTTTTAGATCCAACCATGAAATCGGAAATGCTTGGGTACGGGTTTAGGCATTTGATGGAAAATGATTGTATACCCGAGGAGAATGAAGATGAAGAGAACACACCATTGGCGTTTTTGACTGAATCTGAAAAAGAAGATAAGATCAAAGCTTTGGTTTATGAGGTTGAGACCAATATGGGAGTTTTGTTTGCATTATATAATGAAAAATATGAAACAAAGGTAACACACAACTCAAGTGACACGCAAAAATCATCATCTACTCAAAGTAGCAACACAACTCGTCGACGTGGTAATACTTTCTTGAATTCGTTTAAAAGCCAAAATTCAAGTAGATCAAGTGGAGTTAACGACGAGTTACAAAACTATCTAAAAGAACCACCACTTGAGTTAGATGACGAGGAGGACTTTGACATACTTTTATGGTAGAAATTAAATAGTCTAAGATTTCCAATCGTTTCAAAGATGGCGAAAGGTAAGAAATCTTAATCCTTTAATGGTCTATTACATTTAATAAATATATTAGCTTATACGTTTTGTTCTTTACTTTTGAATAGATATATTGTCAATCCAAATATTTACCGTTGCTTCCGAGTCCGAATGCGTTTAGTGCGTTTGTGAAGAATGCATTAGTGCGTTTGTGAAGTTGAAAAAATGAGATGAGAAAGGTATATCGCTTGATTGAGAAGAATGCGTTTAGTGCGTTTGTGAAGTTGAAAAAAATGCTACTGTGACTCAAGTGGTTTTTCGTTTTAGATGCTACTGAAGTTGGAAAAATGGTACCTTTAGTTTATTATTTTATGTCTCTTCTTTTGCTACTGAAGTATTGTGACATTCTTGTAACCTTGTTAGCAACTGTATGAAACTGTAAGTGAACTACTGTTACATTTGCAGACTTGCAGACTTGCAACATCTAATGAAAGCAAAGAGTGTTTATTTTGCTACTGTGACTTGCAGACTTGTAGCCTCTAATGAAAGTAATATTATCTCTTCATTTACTATTGTAACATTTGCTACTGTAAGTGTATGTGGCTAAATGGGTCATTTGCTACTTTTATTCACTCAAATGGGTTTTAAATTAACTTTAGTTTATTTTGCTATTGTTTTAGGAAAAATGGGTCATATGCTACTATAACATTGCTAGTTATCCAAGTGCTACTTTGACATTCTTGTTTCCCTTTTGTTACATTTATTTTGCTATTAGACCAAATGGGTCATATGCTACTGTAAGTTACAGTCTGTGTTACAAGTCTGTACAATTTGTTCAGTGTGTATCAAAATACAGACTAGTCACTGTATCAAAGACTTGTCACCCATTGCCTTCATGTTGAATAAGGACTTTACTGATTTTGATTCCCTTACAACAAGCTCTTAATGCATTCTCCATGCTTTCCCCACTGAAAATTGTTGAAATGAAGTAAAAATAAACTTTATGCAGTTAAGTTATTGTCAAATCTTTAATATGCATCATTTTGTATGATGATAATTCTTTCCTATGTAATCACGGGTGTTCAAGTACCCATTAATAACCGAAGGGAAAGTATGGCCGAAGTGACTCAAGTCTGCCACATTGCCATTTAATACCATTTTAATGAAGTATAACAAAACTCAACTAAATGAACATCATGATAGAAAAACTAGCACAAGTGAGGGACTTGGGTTCATTTGATTAGAAGCATTGTTAACATGCAACAAAAGAATATTATGTACAAGACTAAAACAATATGTTATATAAAATGTATATCTGTCATTTAAAAACTTCCAAATAGCAAATTTTGAACACATAAATGGCTCTTGTCAATAATTCAGTCCATCAGGTCTAAAACTGAGGACCGAACCGTTTGACCCGAGGTAAGACCAAACCGACCCGAGTGGTCATCGGTCCGGTCTTAGTCCTTATGATTTGGTCTTCTTGGTCTTCAGTCCGGTCCGGGTAAGGTCGGTCCAGTTTGGTTTTCGCCCGATGCTCACCCCTACCGAAGATACTGTTCTGTAGTTTAAATACGAATTTCAAACTCCTACCATAACAAATTCCCACCAAAACTAATCTATCAGCTCTTAGGCTTTAGAAGTTGACCCTATGCAAATCTAATGATTAGATTTTTTTACTAAGATATCAAGTAATGCATTAACTCTAAAATTTCCTCTATAAAAAGGCTTGATCCAAACACTAGTTATCTTATCAAATTCAAAAGAACATTAAAAATGCCTAAAGAAAAGAAGCTTAACCTTAAGCGCACCGCTAGGATTAGTGTCCGTCCGTGTTGTTTCTCCAACCCTCGACCGGTGTCCCCTCCTTATCATCCTCTCTCACCACCCACCGATTATCAATCGGCTCCTCCATCAACTCCAAATGCTTCACCACCGCTTTCCCCCATAATATCTCCGGGAATCTCACCAAGCAAAATCCTACTTACTCCAAAGACAACACCACCACCCTTGACCTCTCCTCCACCGGCTCCAACCCAACCATCCAAACACTCCTCACCACTAGCCATAAACTTAGATCCCACCGAACTTTTGTTTTCCACTCCTCCTACCTCTCCTCAAACACTCTTTGACACACTAGAAGACCTTCCACCTACAACAACAAACCCCCCACCACCTAGGCCATCATTTGACTCTATTGAGCGCTTGGCCAATGAACCTCCACCTATTCCGGCTATGGAACCTCCTCTTCCACCATTGCCACCTCAACTTCCAACATTTCCCCTACATCCTCCTTTAAATTTCCCACTACTTCCGCAATTAGGACCAAATAATCCTTTTCCTTTGCTAACCCATGAAATGTTTTGTGAACATTGCCAACATACCCAAGTTGTTGTCGACAATCTCCGGGATGAGATGCGATTCATTCTCAATCATATCCTAGACCGTCTTAACGTTATTGCGCACAATTACTAGACTAGGATATTAGAAATAAGAAAAATCATATTTCGTTAAGAATCTCTTGCCTTCTTAATGTTATGAATGTTGTAATTCAGAATTAATCAATGTTTCAATGCTTGGCTTGTTGTGCTCCCAGGGAATTGTATGTTGTTGATTATCAATTTGCTCAAAAGAAATTATATACTTGTGCTTAACAAAAAAACGCACGACAGCCGATTCCATCGGCTTTAAAAGCCGGTTCCATTCAAGGAACAGAACCACGGAGGCCGGTTCTACAGTAGCCACTTTTTAGTTTTTTGGTTTCTAACTTTTCTTTTGTAGGTACTCCTAAAGCAATGGGGAACACATCTCTTTATATCTAACATTTTTGCAGCATATTTAGCACCCATCAAGGGGGAGCTTTCCGCATTTACACATATTGGATACCTCTTCATGACCTTTGTATCTTTTTGTTTTGACAAAAAGGAGGAGAAGGGAAGTAAAACAAACATAAGGGAAAAGGGAAGTAAAATGAATTCTAAAACTAAATCCAAATACTCAAAACAAATTCATTTTAACTAATTTACTTCCATTATATTTTAGTTTCGTCATCAACAAAAAGGGGGAGATTGTTAATACAAATAAACCGATAAAAACTACTTAAGCTAACACATAAACATTACTTTTCTATTTTTAGCATTACATTGATTTACAAGAAAATTATGCAAACCATTATCTACATCATGGATGACATCATCATTTGCAACATATCTTAGGGTAATCTTACAAGATTACACATGATCTCTCAAGATTTTGCAAATTAAAATTTGGATTTGGTTACTGTGTGCCGGTTCTGTTGATATATACTGGCCGGTTCTGTTCTGCAACAGAACCGACAGAACCGGCCTACAGTAGAATTTTTGGCTATACATACCAAGCCATTTCTCATGCTTTACTCAATCCTTTCTAGCTTAAAATCCTCTAATCTACTGATCATTCTCTCTATTCTTGCATAGTTTCATTTAGCATTTGTAGGTAATTTCCTTCAAAGAAGAAATTGCCAAACCACTATAAATACATGGGGAGTGGAGTAGGGCAAGGAAGGTGTCCTTGTAGCCGAACCACTATAAATACTTTTGTCTGGTTAAATCTTTCTAACTCTTAGTTTTACTTGCTTTACTTCTCATTTATCAAACATCAATATTGTACAAACTTTACATAAGAACATAACAAAATTTTGAAAAAGTACTTGAAAACTATTCAACCCCTTCTAGTTTTCAACAGACTCTTTCCTGCAATTCATTTTTTTGTCCGATCATAATTCTGTTATTTTTCGACAAGAAACTGTTATTTTTCCAACGAGTCTGTTATTATTCGGTGAAGTAGTTAATTTCAATTCAAATCGTTATACTCTAGAATTCGTTATTTGATTGACAACAATAGTGATTATAAGAAAAACGTTTCAAGAATCGATGAAAGAAGTAGAAGAAAAAATTAAAGATATTAAAAAAATGACTTGTCTTCAACAGCAATTCCAGGATGGAAAAATGAAGCATACGGATGGTGAATATCCAGGTAAGAATGGCAATTCTGGTTCACATTTTAATGGAGTGCCAAGTTTTAATGTGAAAAGATTGAATTGTTGTTCAAATTTTGTGAATGGGTTTGAATCATCAGTATTCAATGCTAAGAGTAATGAAGTAATTCTTGGAATTTATAACGACCGTGAGATAAGAAAGAATGATGATTTGAGTAATGCGCATAAGGTGTTTGATGAAATGTCTATGAATAAATTTCTCAAATGTACAGTGAACGAGTATTATGATGCATTCAATTCTTTGTTTCAGAATAAACGTTTTGATGAATGGTATCTTATTGATCTCTTTATTT
This sequence comes from Tanacetum coccineum, assembly GCA_026074375.1. Lineage (NCBI taxonomy): Eukaryota > Viridiplantae > Streptophyta > Magnoliopsida > Asterales > Asteraceae > Tanacetum > Tanacetum coccineum. The sequence continues at coordinate 36,986 of BQNB010007052.1, forward strand.
TCGGGTTGCAATCGGAAATAGAGAAAACGGTTAAAATGTTCAAACCAAAATCCCTTTTGGATGATTATCATTTGGATAGTTTACAAGAATCAGCTAACATTATCATGAAAAAGATCTTTAACACATCTTTGTCCTTGGCTTCAAAGTTTGATAATTCAAAAGAGGTAGAAAAAGAAAGCAATCAGTTAGTGGGTTATGAAGATTGTTGTAAAGATAATGTTGATGTCAAAAGTAAAGAAATTATATGCAGGGATTTTATTGCTCTTGATGAACTTTGTGAAGAGAATTCCAAAGAAGTAAAGGAAGATAGTATTGAGTTAGTGTTTCGTGATGATGAAAAAGATAACGACGTTAAATCAAGTGGTGTGGTGATTAACAATTGTGGGTTGAAGGTTCTTGATAAACTTTGTGAAGAGAAGGTTGAGGGTATAGGAATGAAATAAAAGGAATGGGTTAAATTGGGTGACAAAAACATGGGTATGGTGAGTCTTGGTAGTTCTAAGGATGTTGATACAGGGAAATCAATTTCAATATATATCAAGATTAATAACAAGCGTTAGGCGGCCTTTGATAGTCTTTGTAAAGGAAGTGAAATCATTAATGGAAATAAGATACGAGATGACATTGCAAGTGATGTTCCTTCAACGTTTCAATCAAGTGATGATATAAGTAAGTATTGTGATTTAGGCCTTCGACGTAATAAACCCTCTTGGTCGTGATATTTCCTTGAACCAAATCCCTGTAACCAAGAATTGGTGAAAATTGATCATTTTCGAACCGTATTGTACCTAGATATTTTTCAACAAAATTTGACAACAACTTGAGATTGCCTGTCATATGCTTTGTGCATCCAGAGTCAACAATGAATAGGATGAGTTGCACAATCTACAAGAGAATTAGAGGACGATGGAACATTTGACAAATTGGATCCTAAAGTATTTGTGAGTTTCAAGACATTAGTTATCCTAGATGCATTATCTATGATTGGACTAATAATTGTGTGCACATCTTCTTTCCTAACTTTAGGCACCCATTTTATTATTGTCTTAGGCATCCATTTATATCCTGATGGCCATTGTTTTTCTATCCACCATTTCTATGCCTTACTAGTTTTCTCATAAAGCATCCTATTGTAACTCTTGGATTTCTAGATAGTGGTGTCTAATGCAACTATTTTCTTAGGGGGTGTTGCAACACTTTGGTTCGCTTTTCTTATTGGTTTTCTAGGTTTAATGGGTACTGCTTAAGGCTTCTTAGATATAGCATTCACGTCACTCATAAATTTAGAAACACAAGCATCATGATTCGAATTAAACACACATTTTCCACAAGTAACACAAACAACATTAACATTTGAAGTTCTGGATTTTAAACTGTCATTACACGCAGTTACAAACTTTGTTTTATTAGAGATACTAGAAATCCTATGATGGTCTTCTACTTCAGTCTTCTTAAACTTCACATGACTATTATTTTGCATGACCTTATCTTTCATTTGAGTGCTCTTAAGCTGTGGCTTGCTAACACTAGTGTTGTGAATTACTCTTGTAGAGGTAGACACGCGAGGATTAGTATTCCTAAATGTAATAGGCAACTGAGGTGCTCTATTTTTTGTTGTCCTAGTGTCAATTTGATACATTCCTAGTTTAATCACATTTGTGTTTCTTACAACTTGCCTTGCTGTTGGAGGTAAAATCTGTATAGTGACTGGTTTTGATAAACCCTCTGACTCATTAGTTTTGGTAACCGACTTTGTCATTTTGAAACTTTTCCTCTCAAGTGAGTTTGAAAAAGGAGTCGGTTTTCCTAAAACTAATGGTTTTGGAATCCTAAGAGCATTTGGTTGTCAAACAACAGATGGTTTATCGAACTTAGTTTCTGTAGATTTTCCTTTACACTTTTCAATGAGTTTTTTTAACTCACTTATGGCAATGTTCTTGTCTTGTAGTTGAGCTTTCAAATCTTGTATTTCAAAGTATTGTTCACGTTCTTTTAGAAATACACTTGATCCATTTTGTTTGCAAATTGTGTCATTTTTCATTTGTTCTTGACATTATTGTAAAGCAAGTTCAAGAGAAATCAAGTGTTTTTCTAATTTAGCAAAACTTCATAAAAGCCCGTTGTAAACTTCTTTACTAACATTTTTAGTTTGTTTAGAAAGCTTTTTCGCAAGACATTCCCATTCTTTGACTTAATAAAGATATAGGCATTAAAATTCATTATATGCATCTAAATCAGATAAAGAATGCAAATAAGAACACCTAACATCCTTTGAGACACACTCTTAGAGAAGTAGATCATATATATTTAAAAAATCAGCTTTGTCAGATTAAAGTTCATAAATCTCTTTCTCAAGTGAATGAACGTACTGTAAATCTGCAAACATCTCTTGTTTAAGTTCATTTACAAATATGAAACTATCATTTTGTGTCTTTAGGGCAAGTGGCATCAAACAAGTTTTCAAAAGCGAGGTCATATCTTCAGTAGTTGGTGCACGAAATGCATCATGCGTATGTCTTTCCCAAGCTAAATCAACAATTTGTTTAAAATGATTTATGTTATTAGTCATTACATTATAAGCTTGTCTACTCTGGCTTATTGATTTTTGAGTAGGTAGAAAACTGATGTTTTTAACAATGTGAGGTTTATTCTTTACAAAAGATTTTCTCCACATTTTCTTTCGAACTTCATTTACGTGTGCCAACTAATCGAGATATTCCCGTGATGGTGGTTTAAAAATTTCATAAAGACTGTTTTGTTTTGTGTAGTCATATGGTTTCACTAAGTCTTTATTCAATTTTGATCTACTCTCTTGTTCAAGTGTCAAGGTCTCTTCCCTATCAGAGGAAAATATGTTTGCAAGATCAGATTTGTCATATGGGATCTCATACAAACATGGCTTTTCAGATTGAGCTTTCTTGAGGTACATAGGATTTGTAAAAGTTGGTCTTCCATTATATGTTGAACCTTTGGGAACTAACATATGAATGGTTTGAATTGACTGATTTCGTTTATAAACAATTTCATTCAATTTAATTGTTTTTCCATCGCAATCAATTTGTCAAGATCTTTTTCTTCCTTAAGTTTCAAATATTTTATAACCTTATTTTTCTCTTTGACAAGACTTTCGTAACTTGATTTTGTTAAAAGACTCTGTTTGACTAACTCATCATGTTTCTCTTTGACAACAAAAGTTTCATATGCTTTTATTTTCAAGCCTTCTTGTATGTCATGTTCTTTTTGAGCTAATAGTTCTAGAGTTTGTTTTAATTTATGTTCAATTGTATGATCATGGTAAGTCTTGTACTTATCAAGCTCAATATCTTTGTTCTGAAGTGCAATTATGCATATATCCCAAGTTCTATTAGAGTTCTCAAGACTAGATTTGCACTCTTCAAGTGCAGACTTGCACTTTTGTAATTCAAGAGAGAGTGATGTGTTTGCTTTCTTTAATTTCTTTTGTATCTTTTTGTTTTCATCAGTATCAAGTTTTAAATTTGCAATTAAATTTGCAAGCACAGCACGCTCATCATCACATTCTTTAGCATTTTGGTCAGCCTGATTGTCATTATCACACATATCCGATGAATCAGGAATGACATTACTATCAACTTTTTCCACCACCCATGTGTTACTAATGGAAACAAGTTGCTCATAATGCTGTCTTGCATTGGCAAACACATTATAGTCATCATTAGAGTGTACCTTTTCCAATGGCTCAGCATCGAAGGATGTTCCGGAATTAGTAGTGTGAACCTCTTGGATCTTTGCCATGTACATGTAATGTGCTTCCAATTCTTGTTCATCGACTTCTTCATCCGTGTCCTCTAGTCAATCAGTTTACTCTGCTTGTAATTGAACACCTTTCTTAGCTTGTTTGCACATTAACATCTTTTCCTTGTGATAAGTGTAATCTTTTGCCCTTTTTGGTTTCCTGCACTCCTTAGAAAAATGCCCAAATTCCTTGCAATTGAAACACTGTATCCCTGTCTGCTACACTACTTGACTGCCTACAGTCTCCCTAGCCCCAAAAACCAGTCACTGTCCTCTGATTCGCAAACTGCCCAGTCTGATTTTCATTCACGTATCATGGAGTAGTATCTACATTCTTGTTCCTGGAGTTTGAAGAAGTTCTGAGGTTGTTGTTGGTAGGTTTGTAGAGCTTTTTAAAGTATTTTGCAATGAGTGCCAAGTTTTTCTGCATATCAGTGTCTTTCTAAGCTTGTTCTGGATCACTATCTTCTTCAGAAGCTGACTCAGATGGAGGTGTGATTGGTTTGGCCATCTCTTTGCCTTTGTGTCTGGTAGATACATAAGATCTAGTGGAAGATGATTTCTTTGATGGTGGTGCATATGACTTGTGAGGTTTTGGTGCTCGATAATAAGTATCTAGATATTGTTGGGCAGCAGCAACAAGTGCAAGTAGATTTGCATTCCTGGCTATCTTCTCAGCACGGATTTTAATAACTTCTTTTTGGTACTGTTTCAGAATGTCAAAGAGCTTGTGGTACGATTCTTTGTCCAAGTCAACGGTTTGCTTGACAATAGTCACAAATCTTGACCATTCTGGTTGAAGTTGTTGAAGAAACTGAACATTAACTTGCATAGTAGCAACTTCCAACTGGTTTCTCACCATTTTAGTCATCATTTTGTAAAACCTGGAGTAGTATGACTTAATGGACTCTCCATCTCTTGAAGTAAATCTACCAAACTCCCAAAACTAACTAGTCTTGACATCTTGCTTGTTAAGAGATTCACCCTGTTGTAGCCTTTTAATAGCTATCCACATCTTATGAGATGTCTTGCAAGCATCAACAGTTGAGTAAATGTCATCCCCGATTCCAGTCAAAATCAAATGAATTGCTTCCTTTTTTGCATCATAATGAGCTTTGTTTTCAGGAGTGATATTCTAGAATGTCTCAAGAACTGTTTGTTCTTCAACTGCTAGAGTATCATCTGTTGCAGGTTGACTTGGAATTATGACAGTAGAAATTTTATAAGGACCTTGTAGGATGCATTTTCTCAAAGCATCACCGTTTGGTTTTGTATCAACATATCTCATGAAACGTGATTGCCACTGAGCATATCTTCCCGTTGCAAGCATTGGTGGACGATCTCTTGAACTAGCTGTCATGATGTTGTTATGCATTTGACTGTCTGTTGTGGATGTTATAATTGAAGTAGCCATGATGAATGATTGTTGTGTTGTAAAGTGAAAATGATTTTGTAGAATCTTAAGCAGGTAAAGTGATTGTAGTTTTGGTTATGAGAATTAAATTTTAGTTCATGGGATTTTACAAGTCTATGATTTAAACCGAGAAAAAAGTGGGTCTTTCGCGGGATTTTACTAAATCAAGAAGAAACCATGAAAATAGATTTGTTGTCTTTGAAGTCCAATTAAAATTAGAAGTACTTTGTCAATTATGTCTTGTATCGAAAATGATTTGCTTTTGTTAACCGAAATTGAATTTCGATGTTAATTATCACAAACCGCACAAGGTATTTGTATCACAAACCGCAGCGTAGTTTATTACACAAACCGCAAAAATAACTTTGTCACAAACCGCATAAATAACTTTGTCACAAACCGCATAAATTTTCTTTGCACAAACCACAATGGATAATTTTGCACAAACCGCAGTGGACTTAAAATTTGGCCATAGTTTTGTTTCGTCTAAATGTTATAAACCGCAGAATTGTAACCCCTGTATGTAACACAAACCACAGTAATACTTGAAACACAAACCGCAGAGAAACTTTTAACATAAACCGCAACGATATTTTTAACACAAACCGCAGCGAAATGTAAATTTTGCCATAGTTTTGTTTCGTCTAAGTGTAATAAACCGCAGTGAAAGTAACACCTATAGTAACACAAACCGCAGTAGCTAAAATACACAAACCGCAGTGGCTAATTTTGCACAAACCGTAGTGTGCAAGATGAACACAAACCGTAGTGTTCAACAAGTTTACACAAACCGCAGCCTTCAAAATCAAGCCCATAAAATTTTGATACAAAAATGTTGTTTGTTCCTTCAATAAGCTTCTAGTAAGAACTAAAGTGATGAAAGTACACGTTGATGATCCAAAATAACAACAAACATAGTAGAAAATGATTCGAAAAGGTTCAAAACTTTCGGTTTGAAAAATGAAACTAAGACATTCACATTTAATCCATAAAAAGCTATTTTTTGTTATTTTTATCACAAGTTTATCTCAAAACGATTTTAGACAAGAAAGTAGCAAGATTTTAGATTCAAAGAACTTATATCAAGAATAAGCCGAACCAAAAAGCTTATAAAAGCTTCGAAATAAGCTTTAACAAAAACCACAAACACTAAACCTACCCCGTGTCTCTTGATACCAATTGTTGGAACCAAACTATATCATTTCCACTTCACTAACCATACCATGCGAATCAAATAAGAGAAGAAAAGAGAAGGAGAAGTTTAAAGAGAGAAAGTTAGAGAGAGAAAGAGATGGTGGATTATCCAAATGTAAGAGAATACATAAAATGAACAACTAACCCTTCTCCATAGTGGAAAAGGGGTATTTATACTTAGATGGCCGGTTGGGCTTTCTAATGTGGGATGGGTTCGGGTTTGCTTTGGGCTTTAGCCCGATACACGTGCAATATTAGATTAACTAATGAGCCCAATACCCATTTCTAGCCTATTACAACGTAGTGTAAATAAAGACCGAGCTTCCATGTCCAGAGACCGAACTTCCATTTTTGACTCAATATTTTGAGGCTAACAGTTCTTAAGTCATAATTCATAGGGGGATACCATCAATGATTTAAGGACAGAAAATGTAAGTAATGGTGTTACTTCAGTGATAATAACCATCAAATTCAAAAAGACAAAGGTTTTTGTTCAAGTAATTTAATAAGATAAAGAAGACGATTTGGTTAATGGTGTTGATGGTATAAAGATGGATTCAGGTAAGAATGTGAATACAAATTATGATGATGTGGATGTCAATGATGTTGTGATTAATTTGAGTGAGAAATATGCAAAAAGTAACTTCAAAGAAATTAGAAACAGAAAAGAGCATGATGGAAACAACAAACAAGATGATTAAATTGTTGCAGGTGTTCACTTGTTGGGAAAATGTCATGATGTGAGGTATGTTGAACATAAGGAATAGGAGAATGAAGGTGGTATTGTTGTTGTTGGTAGTTTTGATGGGTTTGGTGGTTTGGATAATAGTAAGAAGGCACTCTATAATTAGAAACATAAGAAAAAAATATAAAACACAAAAAAAATAAAAAACAAAAAAAAAAATAGAATCAAAAAATTGATAATAAAAAAAAATTTAAAAAGCAAAATACACAAATTTAAAATAAAAAATTATAATAATAAAATAAAAATTAAAAAAAATAATCATTCATATAATTTAAAAAAAAAAAAAAATTATATTAAACAATATTTATTAATTAACTATGGAATAAATAAATAAAAAAAAAGAACAATAAAAAATTAAAATTTTCAAATTATAAATAAAATAAATAAAAAAATATGAGAAAAATAATAAATAAAAAAAAATAAATCAATTATTTAATAAAACAAAACATAATTTAAAATTACCATAAATTAAAACACATATATAATATTAAATAAAAAAAAAAATTAATTTAAAAGCGAAAAAAAATAAAATTTAAAAATCAAAAAAATAAAAATATAAATATAAATAAAAAAACTACAAACAAAACAAATATAAATAAAACAAATTTCAAAAAAAAAAAATAAAAAAAAAAAAAATAAAATTAACAATAAAAATTCAATTTAAAAAGAAAATAAACAAAAAAGAATAAAAGAATAAAAAAAAAACAATATATAAAAATATAAAATAATAAAAAAAAAAAAAAAAAATATAAAAAAAATTAATTAATAAAATATATAATCAAAAATTAATAAAAATATAAAATAAGAATCAAAAATAAATTAACAAAAAAAAAAAATAAAAATAAAAAAAATGAAAAAATTAAAACAATAAAAATAATAAAATAATAA
>BQNB010007052.1:52500-95001 GCA_026074375.1 Tanacetum coccineum
AAAAAAAAATAATAAAAAAATATAAAAATATAATAAAAAAAAAAAAAATAAAAAAAAAATAAAATTAAATAAAAAAATTACATAAACAATCAAATTATAAAAAAAATAAAAGTAAAAATTTAAATCGAAATATTAAATAAAAAAAAAAAAATAAAAAAGATTATAAAAAATAAAATAATCTTAAAAATATAAGAAAATCAAATAATAAAAAAAAAATAAATTTTTAATTAAAAAAATAAAAAAAAAAATGCAAAGTAAAAAATAATTAAAAAAATAAAAAAAAGCGAAAAAAAATAAAAAAAATAAAAAAAAATAAAAATAAAAAAAAAAAATAAAAAATAAATTAAAAAATTTAAATTTAAATATTAAACAAACTACCAAAATAAATAAAAATAAAAAATATTAAAAAAAATAGAAAAATAAATTTATAAAAAAAAAAAAATATAATTTAATAAAAAAAAAAAATAAAAAAATTTTAGAAAAAATTTAATTAATAAATAAAATAAATAAAAAATAAAAATTTATTTATAAAAAAAAATTAAAAAAAATTAAATATAAATTTAAAATAAAATTTTTTAAAATTTTTTAATTAAAATAAAAGTAAAGAATATAAATAAAAAAAAAAAATAAAAATTAAAAATAAAAAAAAAAAATAAAAAACAATAAATAAAAAAGAAATAAAAATATTATAAAAAATAAAATAAAATAAAAATAAAATAAAAAAATAATTAAAAAATAAATATTTAATAAAAAAAAAATAAAAAAATAATAAATTTTATTTAAAAAAAAAAAAATAATAAATAAAAAAAATATTAAAAATAAATAAAAAAAAAAAAATAAATTAAAATAAAAAAATTAAAAAAAAAAGACAATTAAAAAAGCGAAAATAACAAAATATAAAATAAATTTAATATTAAAAAAAAAAAAAATAAAAAAAAATTGATAAAATAATAATATAAAAAAAATTTTTATAAAATAAAAAAAAATTTAATTAAATAATTTTAAAATTAATTTAATTAAAAATATTAAAAAAAATATTAAATAAAAAAAAATAAAAAAAAAAAAAATAAAAAAATAAAAAAAAAAAAAAAAAAAAAAAAAAAAAAAATAAAAAAAAAAAAAATAAAAATAAAAAAAAAAAAAAAAAAAAATAAAAAAAAAATAAAAAATTAAAAAAAAAAAAAATAAAAAAAAAAAAATAAAAAATAATTAAAAAAAAACAAAATAAAAAAAAGAAAAAATTAAATCAAAAAAAAAATAATAAAAATTATATAAAGACTAAGAGAGCAGCAAAAAAAAAATAATAATAAAAAAATATTAATTATAAAAAATAAATTTAAATTTAATAAGAAAAAAAAAATTTAATTTTAAAAAAATAAAAAAAAATAAATTAATAAAATATAAATTAAAAGAAATAAAAAAAAAAATATAAAAATAATGATAAAAAAAAAAAATTTAATAAAATAAAAAAAAAAAAAATTATTTAATTAATAAATTAAAACAAAAAAATAAATAAAATTAATAAATAAAAATAATAAAATTTTTTAAAAAATATTTAAATAAAATAAAAAAATAAAAAATTAAAAAAAAAAATAATATTAAAATATATTTTACTTAAAATTAAATAAAAAGATATAATTAAATAATTAAAAAAAAAAAAAAATAATAAAAATTAAAAAAAAAAAAAATAAAAAAAAAATAAAAATAAATATAAAAAAAAAAATAAAAATTATGAAAATTATTAATTTAAAAAAAAAAAAAAAATTAGAAAATAACATAAAAATAAAATAAAAAGCAATAAAATAACAAAAGATAAAAAAAATAAAATAATAAATAAAAAAAAAATAAAAAAAAAATCCTTAACAATATAATCAATAACAACATTATAAAAAAAAATAAAAATAATAAAAAAAAAAAAAAAAATAAAATAAATAAAATATAAAAATGAAATAATAAAAAAAATTAAAAAACTTATAATATAAATAATATTAAAAAACAAAAAAAAAAAAAACAAAAAATAATAATTTTTATTGAAATAATAAATTCTATTTAAAATTTTTAAAAAATAAAATCAAAAAGAAAAAATAATATAAAAAAAAAAAAAATTTATAAAAATAATTTAAAAAATTTATAATAAAAATTATAAAATATAAAAAAAAAAAAAAAAAAAAAACAAAAAAAAAAAAAAAATATTAAAAAATTAAAATATTTACAATATATAAAAAAAAAATTATAAACAAAAATACGATAAAAATTATAAAAATATAAAAATTTAAAAATAAAGAGATATATACAAATAAACAAAAAAAATTTTTTAAATATTTAAAAAAAAAAGAATACCACTTTTTAAAAAATGAATAAACGATAAAATCATTATATAATACATAAATAAAAAAAATTATTAAAAAAAATAGATATTAAATAAAAAAAAATAAAAAACCGTAAGAAATAAAATTAACAACAATAATATAAATTAAAAAAAATAAATCAAAATAAGTAATTTATATTAAAAAAAAAATATATATGATAAAAAAAATATTTTCAAAAAAAATTAAATTAAAAAAAAAATAAAACAAGAATAAAAAAAAAATAAAAAAAAAAATAAAATAAAAAAAAACAAAAAAAATAAAAAAAAATTTATTTAAGCATAAATAAAGAAAAAATTACGAAACGAAACTAAACAAAAAAAAAAAGCTATCTAACAAAAAAATAAACAAATAAATTATATAAAAACAAACAAAATATTTGGTAAATTTTAAAAAATTAAAAAAAAAAATATAAATATATTTATAAAAGCGAATAATTAACAATATATTAAAATGAAATAAAAAAAAAAAAAAAAAAAATATAAAAAAACAATAAAAAAATACAATTTAAAATTTATAATAATAAATTAAAAATTATTAATAAATATAAAATATTAAATATAATATAAAAATTAAAAAAATAAAAAAAAAACATATTAATAATATATAATCAAAAATTAAAGACAAATATTAAAAATAAATAAAAAAAATAAATATTAAATAAAAAAAAATAGAAAAATAATAATTTTGTTAAAAATATATACAAAGAAATAAAAATAAATAATAGAAAATTATAAATTTAAAATAAAAAAAATTTAATAAATATAATATAAAAAATAAAAATAATAAATTTATTAAACAAATAAAAAAATTTATCAAATTAAAAAAATTAACTAAATAAAAAAAAAAAAAAAAAAAAAATAGAATAAAAACAAAATGTAAATAAAAAAAAAAAAATAAATTAAAAAAACAAATAAGAAAAAAAAAAAATAATATGTTAAAATGGGCGCGAGAAGTTGAACCTAATACAACAAAAAAAAATAAAATAAATTTTAAAAAAATTTTATTAAATTATAAAAATAAAAAAATTAAAATAAAATATAAAAAAATAATTATTTATTAAATTATTTAAAAAATAAAAAAAAAATAAATAAATAAAGATAAACAAAGCATATATTTAATAAAATATAAAATCAATGATAATTTAAAATATATAATACTATTAAAGAAAAAAAAAAAAAAAAAAAAAAATAAAAAAAAATAAATAAAAAAATAAAAAAAATTAAATAATAAAAGAAAGAAAAAAAAAAATTTTAAATACAATATTAAAAAAAAAATAAAATTTAAAATAAAAAAAAAAATAATAAAATAAAATAAATAAAAAATATCATAATTATAAATAATTAAAAAAAAAAAAAAAAATAAAACAAAAAAAATTAAATAAAATTATAACAAAAAAAAATTAAATTCAATACGATATTAAACAAAACAACACAATAATTAAAAATAAAAATAATAATACAAAAAGCGAAAAATAATAATATTCAAAAAAATATAAAAAAAAAAATTAAACAATTAAATAACAAAACTAAAAATAAAAAAAATAAAAAAAAAAATAATATAAAAAAATTTTTAAAACAAAATTTAAATATAATCTAATTATTTAAAAAATACTAAAATCAATTAAAATAAAACAAAAAATAAAAAAAAAGAAAAAAAAAAATAACATAAATCAAAATAAATAATAAAAAAAAAATAAAAACTAAAAATAAAAAAGCAAAAATCAAACAAATAAAAAAAAAATAAAAAATAAAAATTAAAAAAAAAAAAATTCAAAATTTAAAAAAATAAATATTAATTAAAAAATTATAATAATAAAATATTTAAAATAAAATATAAAATAAATAAGTTTATTTTAAATATAATTAATTATAAAAAAAAAGATAAATTAATTATATAAACAAAAAAATACAAATCATAATATAATTAAAAAACACTAAAATAAAGCTAAAAAAAAAAACAAGAATAAATTAAATTAAATAAAAATATTATTATAAAACAAATATATTTACTATATACAATGCGAATCAATGAAATATTCAATTAATGAGATTATAAATTACAAATTTCATAAAAAACTAAAAAAAATAAATAAAAAAAATAGAAATTAAATAAAAATAAAAAAAAAAAAACAAATTTTCAAAATTAAAAATTAAATAAAATTAAAAATTAAAAAAAAAATAATAAAAAATAATAATAAAAATTAAAAAAAAAAATAAAAACAAAATACAGAATAAAAAATAAAATAAAAACATCAAATAAAGAAAAAAAACATAGAAAAAAAAATTGAATTTTTAAAAATCAATAAAAAATCAATAAAAAAAATTATAGAAAAGAAAAATAAAAAAAAAAAAAAAAAATTTAAAAATTAAATATTAAAAATATATAAATTAAATATAAAAAAAAAAAAAAAAATATAAATAAATAATAAGATGAATATTTAAAAAAAAAATAATTAAAAAAAAATAAAAAAAAAAAATAAAATAAATATAAATAAAAATAAAGAAAAAATAAATAATAATATAAAAAATAGTGAAAAATTATTAAAATTAAAAAAAAAAATTAAATAAAAAAAAAATTTAAAGAAATATTAAAAATAATAAAATCAAAAAAAATTAAAAAAAAAAAAAAACACAATATAAAATAACTAATAAAAATATGATATAAATACAATTAAGAAAAGATAAATACAAACAAAAGAAAAAGACATAAAACAAAAAAAATAAAATATTACATAAAAAAATATTTATAATTTAAAATAAAAAAAAAAAATTAAAAAAAAAAAAAAAAGAAATAATAAAGAATAAGAATCAAAATTTAACAAAAAATTTATAAAAATAAAAAAAAATTTTTAAAAAAAATTAAAAAACTAAATTAATATAAAATAATATAAAAAAGAAAAATTAAATTAATAAAAACAAAAAAAAGAAAAAAAAAAAAACAAAATAATATAAAATAAATAAAAATAAAAAAAATTTTAAAAAATCTCTTTTTTTTATACTAATATAAAAAATAAAAAAAAATAATAAAATAAAAAAAATTAAAAAAAAAAAAATAATTCGAATTATAAAATGTAAAATTTAATAATAAAAAAAATTAAAAAAAAAAAAAATTAATTAATTAGAAAAAAAAAATAAATTAATTATAAAATTGAAATAAATAAAAGAAATGATTAAAAAGAAAAAAATAATAATAAATTGAGATATATAAATATAAAACAAAAAGAAATTAATTAATTAAAAAATTTTTAATTTTAAAATAAAAATAATGACAAAAAAAAAAATAAAAAATATTTACTACAAATAAAATAACTTTCTACAAGAGTAACAAATAAAAAAAAAAAACAAATTATAAAATAAAATAAAAAAAAAAAAATAAAAAAAATATAAAGATATTAACAAAAAATTAAAATAAAAAAAACAACAATTTTATACCTTTTAATTTAAAAATAAAAATATTTAAATTAAAAAATAAATAAAAAAAATAAACAAAATTAAAATTAAATTAACAATAAACAACTAATACACAATTTATAATTAATAAATATTTAATAAATTAAAATAAAAATAAATACTAATATAAATATTTAATAAATAAAAAAATAAAAAAATAAAATAATGAAATTTAAATAAATAATTAACATTTTAAAAAAAAAATAAAAAAAAAAATTAATTATAAAAGAAAAAATATAGATAATATTTAAAAATAAAATAATATTAAATAAAAAAAATTAATTAAAAAAGAAAAGGAAAAAAAAAAAAATAATAGATAAAAATAAAAATTATTAAAATTGCTACAAAAAAGAAATATATATAATAATTAAAATTTAATAAAAAAAATAATAATTTAAAAATATTAAAAAAATTTAAAAAATAAGAAAAATAAAAATTCTTAAAAATAAAAATATAAAAATTAAATATAAAAAAAAAATAAAAAAGATAAAAAAAAATAACAAAAAAAAGAAAGAAATAAAAAAATATCAAAAAATTTAAAAAAAATTATAAAAATTCATAAAAAATTATTAAAATTATATAAAAAAAATTTATATTAATTTAAAAAAAAAGAAAATAAAAATAGATAAAACAAACAAAAAAAAAATTTAAAAAAAAAAAAAAAAATAAAATATAAATAAGAAAAAAATAAATTATTGAAAAAAATAAAATATAAAAACAAAACAAAAAAAATAAAAAAAAAATAAAAAAAATAAAAAAAATAAATAAAAAAATAATAAAAATAATAAGAAATAAAAGCAAAAAAAAATAAAAAAAAAAATAAAATGTATAAACAAATTAATTTCAATTAAATAATTATTAAAAATTAAAAAAAAAAAAATTTAAAAATTTAAATTTATATAATAAAATTAAAAAAAAATTAAAATAAAAAAAAAAAATACAAATGAATATAAATAAATAATAAAAATTAAAAATAAAAAAAATTAATAAAACAAAAAAATAAAAATATAAAATATAAAATAAAACAAATAAAATAAAAAAAAGAAAATATATATTATAAAAATAAGAAAAATAAAAAAAAAATAAAATTAAAAAAAAAAAATTAAATATTAATAAAATTAAAATAGAAAAAAAAAGAAAATAATGAAAAAAAAAAAAAATTTATAATAAAAAAATATAAAAAAATTAAAAAAAAAACAATATAAATAACAAAGAAATTATATAATAAATATCAAAAAAAAATTAAAAATTAAAAAAAATTTTAAAAATAATAAAATTAAAAAAAATGACAATAAATACACAACATTAAAATTTTAAAAACACAATAATAAATAAATTTAAAATAATAATAACAATTTTCAAAAGCAAAAAAAAAAAAAAAAAAAAATATGAAATTATTTTTTAAAAAAAAAATACAAAATAAATTTAAAAAAAACAAAAAAAGTAATACTAAATTAATTAAAAAATAAAAAATTAAATACAATAAACAAAAAATTAACAATAAAAAACAATAATTAAGATATATTAAAAAGAATATATAAAATAATAAAATTATAAATAATTAATATAAAAAATAAAAAAAAATAAAAAAATAAAAAAAATAATAAAAAAATTTTAAAAATAAAAAAAATTAAAGATTATTTTAAATAAAAAAATATAAAAATAAAATAATAAAAAAAATAAAAATAATACGTTATTTGCACTTCAAATAGCGAAAATTAAAAAATATTGAAAAAAAAATCAAAACATATATTTGAAATATAATGAATTAAAAAGATAGAACGAACAAATTAATTATTTCAATATAAAAAAATTTCAAAAAAAAAATAAAATTATAATAAAAAAAAATTTTTATAAATTAAATACAAACAAAAAAAAAAAAAATGTAAGAAAAAAAAAAAAATTATATACAAAAAAAAAAAACACAATAATAAAAAATAACTATTAATAATAAAACAATTAAACAATTTTGTAAAAAAAAATCTAAAAAAAATAAAAATAAAAATTAAAGAAAATAAAAAAAAAATAAATTAAAATAAAAATAAATAAAAAAAAAATAAAAAAAAAAAATTTAATAAAAATTATTTAAAAAAAAACAAAAAAAAAATAATTTAAAAAAAAAAAACAAATATAAAAATTTAAATTAAAAAAAGTTAGAAAAAGATTTTGATACATACAAAAAAAAAAAAAATACAATTCAAAGTAAATTTAAAAAAAAAAATTAATAAAAAAATAAAAAAAAAACAATTAAAATAATAATAAAAAAAAAAAAAAATTTAAAAAAAAAAAGATAATTATAAATAAAATTTATAAAAATCACAATAAAAATAAACAAAAAAATATCGAAAATAAATAAATCATAAATAATTTAAAGAAAAAATTAAAAATTAAAAACAAAAAAATAAAAAATAGAAAAAAATTTTTTTTATTTAAGTAATTTAAATAAAAAAAAAAAATAAAAATAAAAAAAAATAATTAATAATAAAATTATAAATTATTTTAAAAATAATAATTATAATATACTAGTCATAAAAATTTCTTTAACAAAAAAAATAATAAATATTACTAAAAAATTTTAAATATCATAATAAAAATAAAGTCTAAAATTCTATTAGCGAAACAATTAATAAAAAAAAAAATACAAATTTACAACAACAAAAAAATAAATAAAATAAAAAATTACAATTAAAAATAAAAAAAAAAAAAAAATAAAATTTTAAAAAAAAAAAAAATAAAAATTATAAAAAAAAATAAAAAAAAAAAAAAAAATAAAAAAAATTAAAAAAAAAACAAAAAAAACTATATTATTAAATAAAAAAAATTAAAAAAATAAAAAAATAAAAAGAAATAAAAAAAATAAAAAATAAATAAAGAAAAAACAAACGCAATAAAAATAAATAATAATATAAATAATAATTCAAAAAAAATAACAAAAAATTATAAAAATAAAATTTTAAAAAATTAAATAAATAAGTAAAATAAAAAAAATTAATAAAAAAAAAATATATATAAACAAAATGTGCATAAATAAAAGAATTTAAAAAAAAATATAAAAAAATTTAAAATAAAAAATAAAATTAAAAATAAATAATTAAAATAAAAAAAAAAAAAATTAAGCGAAGAAAAATAAAATTAAAAAAAAATAAAAATAAATTAAAATAAATTTTATAGAAAAGTAATAAAAAAAATTTTTTATAAAAAAAAACAAACAAAAAAAGAATTAAATTTATCCAAAAAGAAATGAAAATAGTATAATAAAAAAAAAAAATATAAGATTAAAAGATTAAAACAAAAAATTTTTAAAAAAATTAAATAAAAAAATAAAAATTAAAAATTAAAAAAATAAAAGAAAAATTAAAATAAAAAATAAACTAATTAAATTAATACTATAATTAGAATAATATAAATAAAAAGAAATCTAACAGAAAAAAAAAAAATTTAAATAAAATTTAATAAATAAAAAATTCAAAAGAAAAGTAAATTGATAAAAAAATTAAAAAAAAATTAAAACAAAAAAATATTAAAATTAATACAAGTATATAAAAATATAAAAAAATAAAAAAATTAAATAATCATAAATTAAAAAAAAAATTAATAAAAATTAAAAATATTTTAAATAATAAAACATTTTACAAAAAAAAAAAAAAAATAATAAAGAATTTAAAAAACCAATAAAAAAAAAAAAATTAATAAAAATAATAAAAAAAAAATAAAAAAAAAATAAAAAAAAAAAAAATAAAAAAAAAAAAAATAAAATTAAATAATTAAAAATAATAATTTAAAAAAACAAAAAAATAAAAATATAAAAAAAAATTAAAAAAAAAATAAAAAAAAAAAAAAAAAAAAAATAAATAATAATAATAATAATTTAACAAAAAAAATAAAAAAAAATAAAAAAAAAATAATTTAAAAAAAATATTAAAAAAAAAAAAATTAAATAAAAATTAATAATTAAATTAAATAATAATAATTTAAAAAAATAATTATAAAAATAAAAAAAAAATAAAAAAACTATTTGTGATGGTTTGGTGTTTGGAAAATGATTAAGAAGGCCACTTGCGTCTAAGAAGCAGCGAGTTGGCTTTGGCTGATCTTAAAAGGGTTAAATGGATTCTTTCAAATAGAAAACCAGCTGCTCATTTTAAAGAGATGAA
Source organism: Tanacetum coccineum (assembly GCA_026074375.1). Taxonomy (NCBI): domain Eukaryota; kingdom Viridiplantae; phylum Streptophyta; class Magnoliopsida; order Asterales; family Asteraceae; genus Tanacetum; species Tanacetum coccineum. The sequence goes on from BQNB010007052.1 coordinate 62,473, forward strand.
AATATGGTATATGGGTAGGTTGGAGATAAAAGTGCAGACTTTCAAAATGAGGCAACAACACTATCTACCCAAGTGACAATGCTTCGACGAAATACTACTAGTCTAACTTTTAAGAACAAGAAGCTCAAGTTGTGGTTCAGAGATGCTTTGAACGAGACACTCAAAGCAGAAGTGGAGCGACTTAAATTGGAGACTGGTCAAATTCAAAATGATGATGATTTACTAAATCAACAAAAGAAGCTGAAGGAAGTTTCTGAACATGTGACTAAACATTTTATACATGTGCATAATTGAATTAGGAAAGTTTTTGTAGTTAGTTTTTCTTATGGGATGTTTAAGTTTGGCATGTGGGAATGGTGCAAGAGGAAAAAGGCAAGTCACATCAAATTCAAATTTAGGAGCAGATCTAGGAATTTTCACAGGTGGAACTGGCATAAATAAAAGAACACAAGTGGTGCAAATTGCGAATTCACTCATAGAAAGAGAAACTTTGACATTTGGAAATGGCCTTTGAGGAAGAAAGAAAAGACAATTCTGTATGCTAAACAAGTGTTCTATTGGAATCAGGAAGTCTCGGCTGGTCAAAAGATGGTTCAGAATGGTGTCAAAATGGTGGAATATGGTCTGAATAATTGGGGTAGTGGTATTCTTGAAGGTGGCAATGTCTTGGCTGATCAAAAGCTCTTTGATTTTGTATTAGACCCTTGTGGTCAAGGATCTCTTTAAGGGGGATGGAATGTTATATGTGGAAAATTCACAGGTCACGTGCAAGGCATGTGAGCCATTCAAACAGCCAAACCAACCAATAACAAACTTTCTCGCCTTTTACTAGTTCAAATACTTATAATCCATTTCATTTCATTTCTAGCTTATGATTTATAATTTCTCTCTCAACATTCTCCTTCTAATCATTAGATAATTCATCATTCAATAATAAAATCCCTTTAACCAATTCTACTTCGAATTTACCTACTATCGTGAATTCTAGTGAATTGCGTTGGCTTCTCTTGATTATAATCATAATCTGAGTTAATCACGTTACAGACTCGAGATGCAGTGTTGTAAGAGTTAAGATATCACAATTAACGAATGTGTTTGGGTCGGGCATCGTTTAATCTCTTCGATTTATATTGTTTTGATTATTAGGCATTTAGTATATATTAATGGTCCAACTTGTATTGTTCGATCCGGGTGTAAAAGCAATACGAATTTTGATCCGCCATATGTTTAAAGCAATTTCTCTCCTTGCATATTTATTACTAACAAACTGGGTCTTTGTAAAATATCTCATTTCAGTCAATTTAACGACTCTATTTATTCTTCACATATTTATATTAGTCCAATACGCGTTACTTTTGTTTAAACTCTTAAGCTAAACTTGCGAAGACAGAAATAATCCATTTAACGTAACAGACACCAAATAAAATAAGAGTTTACGTCAATGCCAAGAGTTAGATAAATATTAAGAAGATAATTATTGACTTTGCGCATTTTATTTTTATTGGTCACGTAAAAGGCTTACGTTTCGCGATAAAATACCTCTAGACACACCTCGGAAATACCTAGACTCAAACCAATACCCACTTTAAACCTTAAACACAAAAATAATTCAATTCTTGTGTTAACAAGCCATTATGGCCGAATATAGGCGAACAAAAGGACCATAATACAAGGGATACTTACACAACATTGTACAAATATCCCTTCAATAAGAGCCTTGTACCATGATAATCTTAATAAAATTATCAAAACCCTTCCTCCCCTCTACACTCCTACTCGTTCCACCAACATGATCAACTAGAAATCCTTTAAATCTATGTTAAGTACATGTACAACAAGATTTAATTAATAATTGTCCTTAATGTTCCATAATAAGCCTAATACACATTATGTAATAACCACCTTGGATCCTTCCTTGCTCTTGGATTCCGCGGCATATACCACACATACACATACCATAAGATTTTTAAACTTAAGTATCTTGTACCATTGATCTTGTAATTAAGATATGTACTAGGTGGTTTGAGGCAAAACCATGTCTTGGATATCCATAAAACCCTAAAAACCGCCACTTATGGCCTTAGATTTGGACTTGGTTTAGAAACTAGTTAGTTACTAGACAATGTACCTATATAAGCAAGCCTCTACAAAGCCATTTATCCTTTACACATACTTAACCACTCTCCAAGCAAGAACCATCATTGTTCCTCTCTTGTTTTCGGGTCATAGCATAACCGAGACCATAACCAAACCCAAACATACCATCAGGTACACCTCTAAGCCCACTCAAACATACAAGCAATACTAGGGTCTTCATACATACATAAGAGGGGAAACCGAGCCAAGACTTGGTTATTTAATAAGCTTTGAAGCTTAGGGTTGATATACGATCGTGTAGACACTTCGGGTTGTCATTTCTACGCGTCCAAACACGAAACCAAGACTCTAGGACTCTTGTAAGTTGCATTCTAAGCTTATCATACTCATATCATGCGTATTTCCTTAGTTGCTAGTTAATTTGGCCATGATTAGTTTGTAAATGACAAACTAACGTGAGCTCGTATATGCATAATGCAAGGCATGTACGTTATTCGCATGTACATATGCATATTGTCTTTTGTGTGGTGCTAAAAAGATGTCAACCTATATAAAGCAAGGCTTAACAATGACTAGAGTTACACGTGTTCATTTACAAACGAATTTGCATGAAACTTATACGTAAACATTTCGCGTAAACATGATAGTTTGGCTTTGGAAGGAGTATACAAGTTAATTAGACGCTTGCATGTGTTAAACACGAACCATAGGTAGGTCAAATAAGCTCAAAGTGTTCGTTCGTGGTTAAACACCACAAACCCAAACCATACGCACCCCTAATGGACGTGCATGTCCACTGTTAGACCTTAAGACCCACGAACGAGTCACATATAGTTCCAAGAGGGGTTATCTATGGCTTAAGCACTAAAGGGTAAATTGTATAACTTATCGAACCCTAGCGAAACCCTATAAAACCCTTAATAAACTAAACGGACCCTTAATGGACCTATTGGGCCCGACAACCCACGATCGAGCCAGATAGGCCCAACAGCCTGTTAGTTAGGACCCACGGCTTATTATTAAGCTCACTTGAGCTTATTGATGGGTTAAGAGCTTATTTAACTTCGTTAGATAGTAAGTTACGGAAATAAGTCCTATCAGGCCACTAACGAACTTATCAAGCCTTTACGAGGCCCAATACGGGCCCAACAGCCAAATAAGCTCTAACCGCTTATTAGGGGAAGTAAGACAGAAAGTTAGGGCTTATAGGAAGTCTAAGTAGCTAATGGACCTTAAGAGATCAAGCCTAAAAGCTTAAAAGACTTATCGAGTTCATAATGAGGCCAAAAGCCTATTAACGAGGCTTATTAGCTTATTGAATAAGCCATACAATAAAAATAGCATAATTATAATCATAAGAGCTTAATGAGGTAAGGAAAATAAGTTGGATCATATATGAAACCCTAATGGACATTTAAAAGCCTTTCGGGTTAAGGTTATTGGACCAATGAGTCCAATAAGCTCAAAATAAGCTCATCCGATCTTATTATTAAGCCAAATAGTTTCAATAAGCTTAAATAAGCTTAATGAGGGCTTATGTGCCTTTGAAAACTAAATTGAACATTTAAATTGCTTATTAGACCATCACGTTACCCAATAAACGGTCCCCAATAAGCCTAAATAAGCTCATCCGAGCTTATTTATAAGTTGCCACAGCTTATATGGCTTATTAGAGCTTAATAAAACTTATTGCCACTTGTTAGAACTTAATTGGGCTTAAAATGTATATTTTGTAAGTTAAAGGACTAAAAGTGTCAAAAATGGAAACATAGGGTAGAAACTGCCAAAAACTATTTTTATAAAGTCTAGGGGCTATTTCTGTCAATTCTGAAACTTGAGGGACTGTTTGAAAGTACAAGGACCAAAAGTGTACTTTTCTTAAGTTAAAGGACTAAAGGTGTAAATATGGAAACCTAAGGGTTTAAAAATGTAAAGATTATATTTCATAAACATAGGGACTGTTTTTGTAAATATAGAAAACCTAAGGGTACTTTATGAACAAAAGTAATTTTAATAAACACTTAACAAATCGGACAAGTTATAATCTTTGTCGGATATTATACAAATTAAACACGACTTAATAAATATGTATATTTATTAATGACGTGTATACATATACTTGAACGTGTGAAATCGTATACCTTCCCAAGAGCCATCAAGTAAAGACAAATACAATAAACATGTGCATCACCACACAAGTGATAGCAGTATATATATACTAACAATTTATTGTAGTTTATGCATTAAGCCGTTAGCCTAAACTTGTAGACTAAGACTGGCCGTATTTACTTAGGTATTTGACGGTGTAATCCATTTGCCATACTTGGATATATTTATCATTCACAGAGGACTACCTACTCAGGTGAGTTCATAGCCCCATGTTTTGCAATTATTTAAATGATTTACATCTTTGGGGTGAGAACATGCTTTGTTTTACAAATTGGACGCAAGTGTACATTTTATACTATGATTACGTGTTTGCCTAAGTAGCGATAACCCACTGAGCCCATTATCATGAACTGTCAATTACTAGATTGTGAGCGCGAATGTTATAAATAGATCTATTTGGGATTGACATCTCCGTTTGGGTGAGTAGCGCTCACTGTGCCGGTTTGCCGGACAACAAACGTATACCATGTTGGATTTGGGATGTTGCGGGTTAGAACTTCATTCACGGGCAAATGTTGGCAAATTATTGCATTCATACATGTCGAGCTTCAGTGTCATGAGCTTAGGAAAACGTAATTTCTTTTATGATGTTTGCATTTGTTGCTTAATCATACACTTGGAAATCTTGCGGTCCTGCAATTTATATACATAAACCTATGAATTCACCAACTTTATGTTGACGTTTTAAGCATGTTTTCTCAGGTCAATAAGGCACGAGGTGCTCAGATACATTGGGGGTAACTTTTGGAGAAAGTCAATACTAAAGATTTGGGTCGTATTACATTTTGGGAATATTTGTTATAAACCGAAATCTTTACCTTTATTGTCGAACAATTTGAAGCCATGAGCTTATGTAATGAGCAAATATTTTGTTAATCCAATGTATCTTTTTAAAACGACACGTTTAGTGGTCTTTCTCATATCTTGTGCTATTGATCTGTGAAGTAACGCCCTCGGATATTCAATATTCCGCTGCCAACCAGATTTGAGGGTGTTACAGATTGGTATCAGAGCCAAGGTTATAGAGAACCAGGTCAAAAGTTTTTGTATGAACTATAACCATTTTCAAACTCTGCAATTACAAATGGGGTTTGAACGGGACACACATACATTACTTGTTTGCAATCTAGCATATGTGCTTACATGACATACACTGTTTTAGCATTAGTAGTTACTAAGTGCTTGCATAATTAATATACAAGTATATAAATTATATTACGTATATTACTATAAGAGTCTTAAAATTTATACTTATATAAGTTATTTTTGTTTTTACAGCAGTCATGTCTTTTGCATCATCTGCGGTTACCTACACTTTTCCGCTACAACCGACTCTGAGCCCAGGAGGGTATTTGGGGTAACCGATGAGGAGGTATCTGACGTGTTTCTCCATGAGTCATCGATTAGGATACGATTGGACTCACCTATGGCAGCCTTACCCCAATCATCACCGGATTACATACCAGGCCCCGAGGATCTACAGACACCACCAGTACCACAGGACGAGGATGTGCGTGAGCCTATGTTCATACAGCCACATGATCCTGACTACGTGCCAGAGCCTATGTACCCTGAGTATATACCATTGGAGGATGAGCATGCATTTCCGGTTGAGGAGCAGCCATTACCTCCTGTTGATTCACCTACTGCTGAGTCACCAGGGTATGTTGCTGAGTCGGATCCCGAGGAGGATCCAGAGGAGTATGAGGATGATGAGACAGAGGATGGTCCGGTTGACTATCCTATGGACGAGGGAGATGATGATGACGGCGATTCATCAGGGAAAAGACGCAGGATGAAGAGGATGAAGATAAGGAGGATGAGGAGGAGGTGGAGCACTTAGCTCCGGTCGACTCCGTTGTTGTTGTACCTACTGTTGAGCTTATTTCCCCACCTGAGGGAACAGAGCCTGTTATACCACCACCCTCTACTGATATTACTACCACTGGAGTTAGGATTATTGTCCGGCTTCAGGCTTCCATATCCCTTCCACTAGAGGCAAAGGTTGAGAGACTTCTAGCCATGCCTACTCCACCACTATCACCACCTATCTCACTATCACCACCCTCTGCAGAGGAGCGCCTTGCTAGGTGCACGACCCTATCTGTACATTCATCACCACCACCAGTGCCATCACCATTACCGCCATCATCCGAATGTCCAACCCAAATCCAGTCACTCAGGATAGCCTCCATTCAGGCCCTTGTTGATGCGGTTACTGTCGCATTACCATCACTTCCACTACCACCATCTCTATACATACCACCACATGTTGACCGTAGGAATGATCTTCCTGAGTCCGAGCTGCCACCTCATAAGAGGTTGTGTTTGTCTGCTCTAGGCTCCAGGTATGAGGTCGGGGAGAGTTCTACTGCTAGACCTACCGGAGGTCGGGGGATAGATTATGGGTTTGTCAGCACTATAGATGCTGAAGCGAGACGACAGGGGATTAGTGAGGTTGGGTATGGTATTAGGGATACTTGGGTGGATCTGGCAGAGGCAACTCCTAAGATAGCACCTATGACCTTAGGAGAGGTCAATACTAGAATTACAAAGCTTGTTGAGCTTCATGAGCATGATACACAGGACTTATATGCTCTACTAGAGGATGCTCAAGAGGGTAGGACTCGCATATCACAACGAGTCACTATAGACTCGCAACGGGTTGACTTGCTTATAGAGGATAGGATAGCTCATCAGGAGACCATACTGATTATGGAGGAGGAGGCCTATGCTTCCCAAGAGGCTTAGGCTCATGCGATAGGATTGAGTTAGGCGGTCCATTTTGAGCTTCAAACCCACCGTGAGCAGGTATATACACACGAGTCTCAACTCCATGCACATCAGACACAGCTACCGCTGCAGAGTACCCTTATTCGGACACAGCACCAGGTACATGAGACTCGCTTCCTGATGCAGCAGGCTGAGATGGCAGAGCTTCGAGAGACTGACCGTAGGCGTCAGGCACAGATGGTAGAGACTCTCCGTGTGATGAGAGACACGAGGCGAGAGATGGGTGACATGCAGGCCAAGTTGTTAGCACTACGAGAGCAGCAGAGGAGAGCTAGACAGCCAGCATCAGATGCTAGAGCTCCAGATCACCATGATGCTTCTAGGGATGCTGATAGTCACATCTAGTGGTTTATGTCGTTTTATTTTGCTAGCCTGTTGTTAAGGCATGTTAAGTATTAGGGGTTCTCCCCGCTAACATAGCCTTAGATCTTTTGTATTGTATTTTGTGCACCAAAAACTATTTCATGTAAAAATTTCCAAGTTATGAATGAAATAGATGTGTTATGTTGTACTGTATACCTCTCTTGTGTTGTTGTCTCATCTTTAAATTATTGTATATCTTGTCATGATTATGATCTTACGTTTTGTCTCTTGTGAATTAGACAAATCATGGCACCTGTGATAAGACGAGGACCGAATACCCCTCCTAACAACTCCAACCCAAACAACATGACTCCATAATCTGTTCAAGCTATGATTGATCAAGCTCTTCAGTGAAACTCCACCAATGGAGACGGAAGCCACAGTTCACACGGGGATAACTGAAGGAGTGTGCAAACTACGCGTCCTTGCTTCTATGACTTCATGAAATGTCAACCTTTGAACTTCAAAGGGACTAAAGGCGTAGTTGGTTTAACCAGGTAGATTAAAAAGATGGAATCAGTCTTCAATATCAGTGGTTGTGCTATTGAAAATCAGGTTAAGTTTGCCACCTGCACTCTGTTAGGTGCTGCTTTGACTTGGTGGAATAGTCAGATAAGAACCTTAGGTCCTGATGCATATTCAATGACTTGGGAAGTACTCAAGAAGAAGATGACGGACAAGTATTGTCCGCAGGGTGAAATCAAGAAACTAGAAATCGAGTTGTGGAACCTAAAGGTCAAAGGGAACGATGTTCCAACATACACTGAACGTTTCCAAGAGCTAACCCTGATATGTACCAAGTTTGTTGCTAATGAAACTGAGAAGGTTGACAAGTACATCAGTGGACTTCCTGATAACATTTATGGAAATGTCAAGTCTGCCAGACCCAAGACGTTGGATGAGACTATTGAGTTGGCCAACGACTTGATGGATCAGAAACTCCGCACCTATGCGGAAAGGCAAACTGACAACAAAAGGAAGGCTGACGATTCATCCAGAAACAACCATGGCCATCAACAACAACCCTTCAAGAGACAGAATGTCGCCAAGGTCTACAATATGGGGTCGGGTGAAAAGAAGCCATACGGTGGATCTTTGCCCAAGTGCACCAAGTGCCATTTTCATCACAATGGCCCGTGTACTCAGAAATGCCACAAATGTAACAAGGTAGGGCACTTTGCCCGCGACTGCAGGAGTTCTGGCAACACAAACGTTGCTAATACTCAGAAAGGGAATGGGGCAAATCCCAAAGGGAATGGTTGTTTTGAATGTGGAGCTCCAGGACATTTCAAGAGAGAGACGACCAAAGTTGAAGAATAAGGATGGGGGAAATGGGAGTGCACAAGGCTGGGTGTATGCAGTTGGGAATGCAGAGAAGAAAGGGAATGCATCGAGGGACCCGGACTCAAATGTCGTCACGGGTACGTTCCTCTTAAACAACCGCTATGCATCTATCTTATTTGACACTGGTGCCGATAGGAGCTTTATATCTTCTGCGTTTAGTTCCCTGATTGACATCGCCCAAACTCCATTAGAAAATAGTTATGATGTGGAATTAGCTGACGGGAAAATAGTCGGGGTAGACACTATTATGCGGGGTTGCACTTTAAATTTCTTAAATCATCCGTTCAACATAGATCGTAGAACTGGGTAGTTTCGACGTTATTATCGGCATGGATTGGTTAAGAAGGTGTCACGCCGTGATCGTGTGTGATGAGAAACTTGTTCGAATTCCCTACGGGAATGAAACCTTGATTTTTCGTGGTAACAAAAGTACCAACGGGAGAGAATCTCGGTTGACCATTATCTCATGTTCAAAGGCTCAAGAGTACATGGCGAAAGGATGTCAGATCTTTTTGGCACAGATATCCGCCAAGAAAGAGAGGAACAAGTCGGAAAGGAAGCTACTAAGGACCCAATCGTCTGAGATTTTCCTGAAGTTTTTCCCGAGGACTTGCCAGGTCTTCCTCCGGCTCGACCAGTGGAATTCCAGATCGACTTAATTCCAGGAGCCGCGCCCGTAGCTCGAGCACCGTATCGATTGGCACCGTCCGAAATGAAGGAATTGTCGGAACAACTACAAGAGCTTTCCGACAAAGGCTTCATAAGACCTAGTTCCTCACCTTGGGGAGCCCCGGTCTTGTTTGTCAAAAAGAAGGATGGGTCATTCAGGATGTGCATTGACTACCGTGAGTTAAATAAGCTGACAGTGAAGAATCGTTATCCACTCCCGAGGATCGACGATTTATTTGATCAACTCCAAGGATCCAACATTTACTCCAAGATAGACTTGAGATCGGGTTATCACCAGCTTAGAGTACGAGAGCAAGACATTCCAAAGACGGCATTCTGAACTCGGTATGGTCATTACGAGTTTCAGGTTATGCCATTCGGGCTAACAAACGCACCTGCGGTATTCATGGACCTCATGAACCGAGTGTGCAAGCCCTACTTGGATAAGTTCGTAATTGTCTTCATCGATGACATACTTATTTATTCAAAGGACAAGAAAGAGCACGAAGAACATCTTAAGGCGATTTTGGAATTGCTTAAGAAGGAGAAGTTGTATGCCAAGTTTTTAAAATATAAATTTTGGATTCCGAAGGTACAATTTCTCAGTCACGTCATTGATAGCAGAGGTATTCATGTAGATCACCCAAGATAGAATCTAATAAAGATTGGGCATTTCCATAATTACACTCGACAGAGAATCCGCCAATTTTTAGGTCTTGCTGTTACTATCGAAGGTTCATTGAGGGATTTTCGAAGATTGCTAAATCAATGACAAAGCTTACTCAGAAAGGAATCAAATTTGATTCGGGTGAAAAGGAAGAAAACTCTTTTCAGTTAATAAAGCAGAAGTTGTGCAGTGCGACAATTCTGGCTTTACCTGAAGGAAGCGAATACTTTGTGGTCTATTGTGATGTTTCACACAAGGGTTTAGGTGCTGTATTGATGCCGAGAGAGAAGGTGATTGCCTATGCTTCTCGATAACTAAAAATTCATAAGAAGAACTACACCACTCATGATTTAGAACTTGGATCGGTGGTGTTTGCTCTAAAGATATAGAGGCAATATCTATATGGAACCAAATGCACCGTGTTAACCGACCATAAAAGTCTACAACACATTCTTGACCAAAAGGAGCTTAACATGAGGCAGCGCCGTTGGCTAGAATTGCTAAGTGATTACGACTGTGACATTCGTTATCACCCAGGGAAGGCAAACGTAGTGGCCGATGCATTAAGCCGTAAGGAACGGATTGAGCCATTGCGGGTTCGAGCCTTAGTTATGACTATTGGCTTGGATCTTCCCAAACAAATACTAGAAGCTCAGATCAAAGCCCTGAAACCAGAGAATCTTGAGATTGAAGATGTAGACGGTATGATCAGAAATGATATACCCAACGAAATGTTGGAACCACGCGCCGATGGAGTTTTATGTTTAAACGACAGGAGTTGGTTACCATGCTATGGCTACTTAAGATCCGTGATTATGTACAAATCCCACAAGTCAAAATATTCTATCCATCCTGGTTCCGACAAGATGTACCAATACATGAAGAAGCTATATTGGTGGCCCAATATGAAAGCTGACATCGCCACCTATGTTAGCAAAGTGCTTGACATGTGCAAAGGTCAAGGCCGAACACCAAAGGCCATCAGGACTGTTAGTACAACCAGTTATACCCGAGTGGAAGTGGGATAATATCACAATGGATTTTATCACTAAGCTTCCTAAGTCGTCACACGGTTTTGACACCATCTAGGTAATTATGGATCGACTTACAAAATCTGCTCACTTCTTGCCAATAAGGGAGAATGATCCATTGGACAAGTTGGCAAGGTTGTACCTGAACCGGATAGTAGCAAGACATGGACTACCTGTTTCAATCATCTGTGATCGTGATGGGAGGTTCACATCAAATTTTTGGAGATCATTTCAGAAATCTTTGGGTACAGATCTGAGTATGAGCATTGCGTATCATCCAGAAACCAACGGTCAAAGCGAGAGGACTATTCAAACTATCGAGGACATGCTACGTGCTTGTGTGATCGATTTTTGAAAGGGCTGGGTTAAGCATTTGAAATTAGCCGAATTTTCGTATAACAACAGCTATCATGCTAGCATAAAGGCCGCACCTTATGAGGCACTTTATGGCCGAAAATGTCGATCACCTGTGTGCTGGGCCGAAGTTGGAGAAGCCCAACTGACTGGTCCGGAAATGATCCAAGAAACAACGGAAAAGATCGTCCTGATCAAGCAGAAGAATCCAGCTCTCATGGGGGGATCGACAAAAAGAATCGAACGCTGGTTTATTTTTTTTTTTTTTATTTGAGTGAAGCCTATGGAGTTTTGAAGTTGGGGATATGGTTTATGCTCAGTCTTACTCTTGGAAAGGGGTGTACGATTCGTTAAGAGTAGGGAAGTTTGAAACTCAAGATATGGTTGTACCTTTCAAGGTTGTTAGCCAAGTTGGGAAAGTTTCCAACAGGCTGAACTACCTCAACAAGTTGAGCAGGGTTCACCATACTTTCTATGTGTCTAATCTAAAGAAATGTTACGCTGACGAACCATTAGTCATGTTGTTGGAAGGAATTCACGTTGACGATAAGCTCCAGTTTGTGGAAGAGCCCGTTGAAATTATGGAACGGGAGATCAATCGATTAAAAGTGATAGCCGAACCATTGGGTTAAGGTTTGCTGGAACTCTAGGAGAGGTCTTGAGTTCACCTGGGAATGTGAAGATTCATTCAAACAGAAATACCCACAGCTTTTCACAAACCGAGCTTCGTCATCCACTACAAGGTCTTAAGCTTTGAGGACAAAGCTCTTTTAACAGGTGGAGACTGTAACATTTCTCAATTTCAAGTCATTTTACGACTCCTATTATTCGTCACTATTTATTTTGGTCTGATACGCGTTTACTTTTAATTTAACTTTTAAGCTAAATCGCGTAGACTAGAAATAATCATTTAACGTAAACGGTCATCAAATAAATTAAGGTTTACATCAATCAAGTGTTATACAATTATTAAGAAGATAATTAATGACTTTGCGTATTTTATTTTTGTTGGTCACGTAAAAGGCTTACGTTTCGCAATAAAATACATTTAGGCACACCCTGGAAATACCTAGACTTAAGTAGACTAAAACCAACACCCACTTTTAATAACTATTTTGTTAATCAACAAAAAAAAAACAAAAAAAAAAAAAATTTTTTAATAAATGTTGTGTTAATAGCCCACTAGGGCCGGATGTGGGGAAACAAAAGCAACTAGAAAATCCTTAATATCTCCTAAGTACTTGTACATCAAGGGTTTAATTAAGAAGTGTCCTTAATGTCTCCTAGTTAAGCTAATACACATTGGACAAAGACCACTTTGGATCCCTCATTTCCTTTGATACACGCGGCAACAACATACATATACACAAACCATGAAATCTTGCTAAATCCTAGTAAATCTTGTTCATATGTCTTGTAATTAAGATATGTACTAAGTAGTATAAGCAAAATCATGTCTTGATAACTAGAAACCACAAAACCATACAAGAGGGCACGATTTGGTTTGATTTTGGGACTAGGAAAGCTAACTAGTTCTCATGCCTATATATACATACTCACATTGACACTTAACACTTCTTGAAAACTCATAAACACATTAAACACTCTCTCTCAAACAAACCATCCTTGTCTCTCTTGTCTTGGGTCATAAGCCACAAACAAACACCTTTATAAATCTCATTCGAACCCACAAACAATACTTAGGTATTCATACAAGTTCATAAGGAGGAGCGCGAGCTAAGATTGAGTTATTTGATAAGCTTTAAAGCTTAGGGTTGGCGTACATTGGGTTATACGATCATGTGACACGTTTGGATTGACATTCTACTCGTTAAAACACACAACCAAGTCACTAGGACCCTTGTAAATCGTGTTCAAGCTTGTACACTTTCCGTAATAAAATATTTTCCTTTAGATTTAGTCGTGTAGGTCACGGTATAGTGAAATTTACCAATATACATGAGTATGAACACGCATGGTTCAACCCATGCATGGTTCACGTACATATATATACATATATTCGATCTTGTGTGGTGCTAGAATGAGTAACATATACAAAACAAGGCTTAACGATGACTAAGGGTTACACGTTTTCATTTACAAACGAATTTCACAAAAACCGTACGTAAACTTTTCATAAGAACGAAATGGCGTGGCTAGGGAAGGTGTATACAAACTTATTTAACGCTTGCATGTGTTAAACGAACCATAGGGAGATCATATGAGCTCAACGTATTCGGCTTAGGGTTAAACACCACAAAACACGAACCAATTACACTCAAAGTGGACGTATACGTCCACTGTTGGGCCGAAAGCCCACCAAAGGGGCGACGTGGCTTATGGTTTAGCTTATTTAGGGATTAAGTGCTTAAACGAGGGCTTAAGAACCTATCAAACCCTAACGAAACCTTACAAGATCCTTAATAAACTAATCGGACCCTTAATGGGCCTATTGGGCCCAATAGCCCACGTACGACCCAAACAGGCCCAACAGGCCAAACTTGTGGGTCCACAGCTTATTAATAAGCACCCTTGAGCTTATTGAGAGGTCTAGTGTACTTATTGAACTTATATGGACCCTAACATAAAATGTAAACATAACCGGACCCTTAATGGGCCCGGCAGCCCATTACCGTAACCAACCGAGAGCCCATAAGCCACAAATAAGCCTAGACAGCTTATTTGTGAGCTTAAGCAGTTTATTTAGCTTATTATAAACATTGGAAGGTTAATGGACCGAAATGGATCGAGCCCAAAGGCTTAGGAGGCTTATCGGGCCCAATAAGCCCAATAAGCTTAAATAAGCTCATCCGAGCTTATTTATAAGCTGACAACAGCTTATGTAGCTTATTGGAGTTAATAAAACCAAATGCCACTTGTTAGAACTTATTTGGACTTAAAATGCGATTTTTACAAGTTAAGGGACTAAAAGTGTCAATTTGTAAACTTGAGGGTTAAAACTGTCAAAAACTGTTTTATAAAGCCCAGGGGCTGTTTTTGTCAATTCTGAAACATAAAGGGCTGTTTTGAGAACATAAGGACCTAAAGTGTAATTGTTGTAAAGCTGAAGGACTAAAAGTATAAACGTGGAAACCTAGGGGTTTAAAATGTAAACATTATATTTTCATAAACATAGGGACTGTTTTTGTAAATATAGAAAACCTAAGGGTATTTTACAAACAAAAGTGATTTTTATAAACACTTAACGTATCGTACAAGTTATAATATTTATCGGATATTATACAAATTGAAACACGACTTAATAAATATGAATATTTATTAATAACGCTTATACATATACTTTAACGTGTGCAATCGTATACCTTCCCAAGAGCCGTCAAGTAAAGACAAATACAATGAACATGTGCACCACCACACAAGTGATAACAGTATATATAAACTTGATTCATTTATGATAAAAGCAATTTATTATAGTTTATGCATTAAGTCGTTAGCCTAAACTTGTAGACTAAGACTGGTCGTATTTACTTAGGTATTTGACGGTGTGATACATTTGCTATACTTGGATATATTTATCATTCAGAGGACTACCTACTAAGGTGAGTTCATAGCCCATGTTTTACAATTATTTAAATGATTTACATCTTTGGGGTGAGAACATGCTTTGTTTTACAAATTGGACGCAAGTGTACATTTTATTCTATGATTACGTGTTTGCCTAAGTATCGATAACCCACTGAGCCCTTTATCATGAATTCAATTACTAGATTGTGAGCGCGAATGTTATAATAGATTCATTTGGATTGACATCCCCTTAGGTAAGTAGCTAGCTCACTGTGCCGCTAAAATGCCGGACAACAAACGTATACCATGTCGGATTTGGGATGTTGCGGGTTAGAACATCATTCACGGGCAATGTTGGCAATTTATTGCATTCATACATGTCGAGCTTCAGTGTCATGAGCTTAGGAAAACATAATTACTTTTTATGATGTTTGCATCTGTTGCTTAATCATACACTTGGAAATCTTGCGGTCCTACAATTTATATACATAAACCTATGAAATTCACCAACTTTATGTTGACGTTTTAAGCATGTTTTTCTCAGGTCAATAAGGCACGAGGTGCCCAGATACATTGGGGGTCACTCTTTGGAGAGAGTCAATACTAAAGATTTGGGTCGTATTACATTTTGGGAACATTTGTTATAAACCGAAATCTTTACTTATATTGTCGAACAATTTGAAACCATGAGCTTATGTAATGAACAAGCATTAGTAATCAATGTATCATTTTAAAACGACCCGTTTTAGTGTCGTATTCTCAATACTTGTGCTATTGATCTATAAAGTAACGCCCTTGGATATTCAACATTCTGCTGCTACCCAGATTTGGGGGTGTTACAGCTGTATCTTTTAATATAACGAGGCATGCAGACCCGTGCGTTGCACACGGCTTGTGTCAATTTTTTTTCGCATGGAGTGCGTATAATGGTCGCTTGCATAGTGATTTTGTAAAATGTTGATGCCTTTGTTTGATGGGTTATTACCCATACAATTGTAGTGGGGTATTTGAGTTTGACGTGAACGTTTGATCATTGTATAAAACTGTCGTTAGGTTAGCAGTAGCTAAGTTGGGCACGTCAATTCGACCGTTGTGAATTAGTTAACTGTAATTGCTGATTTTTCAATGTTTTTTAACTACGGAATTTATTTTTTGACTGTCTACCCTAAGTTCCATTTAGAGAATGTTCAGCGCAAATGCTTCGTTGTAACGGTCGTTTGTGCAAAGCTAACCATTAGGTCCGTAGGTTGTTAACGAAAGCCATGCTTGAGTTGAGGGGGTTCTATTCTTAAAAACAAATCTGAGTCATTAAGTTTGGTTGTGCATTTTTTTTGTAACATGTTGTGTAACGTTTATCTATATAGTCGTATTTGTTAGTGTAAACATCATTTTGTCACCATTTTAGTTATAAGGTTAAGCTTTTCTAAACCGAAGAATCATATTAGCAAGAAGTTTGAATAGTATATGGCGGCCCTTTACGTTGTGCATTGGGTGTCTCTAACATCAAAATCATTCTAAAAGATCTTAATATACTTTCCAAGCAAGAGTATGCAAGTTGGTTCATTCAAAAAAGGGTTGAGCTGTAAACGTAGCTACCATCATTACATTAAAAATAGCAAGCAAATCATGCATGTTTTCACCGAATGGCAACATTAATCAATGAAAACAAAAAGAGAAGATTTGTTGACGTAAGAAATATGACAGTAAACACACATATGATCTACTTTGTGGAATACCAATTAATAGGTGTTCTTTATATGTTGGCTGCATTTCAGCAAAAGTTCGACACGTCAAATCCACATACTCTTGATTTTCAGATAAGCAGCAGCCTGAAACAAATAATTTACTTATGATATATTCATATGCACAAAACTAAACAGTATGAAACCAAGGTTTAAATTATTCGCAAATAATGCGAATGCATCATAATAACTGATAATCATAGAAAATGTTTGTATATAAATGAACCTGAATCAGTATGCTCGGGTGTGCCGAGGACAAAGCTTCTAAAGTCCGAGTATGAGAGCATTTCAGTATCAGCAAAAAATTCTTCAATCTCCCTACAAATAATAAGCACATAAGTTACTTGGCGGCTTCAAATTCATTATTAAGATGAACATTGCCAATAAAACTACTTACGGAACAATACCATCGATAACTGCTCCACGACCTACACCTTCACACTTAACCTCATATCTGCACAAATAATTAAAACGATACTAATTTTAGTTGAGTGTGAAGCATTTAGCTTAGATAATTGTCCCTTAGTAGTAATTTCCTTCGTGTAGCCAATCTTTTCATATAATTTTTCAAAACTGAACTTACGTGCAACACAAATAATGATGGGTGTTGGAGGAACAACTCTTTAAATTGCATAGATATTAGTTTCTGGATCTGTCACGTACATTTGCAATACATTTTCAAAAGTCAGACGAAATGGTAAGTAGATATCATTGGCTAACTTGTGAAAAAATGATGCTAACAAACACCTTCCGATTCTTTGACAACTAGAATGCCATCGTGGAATTGACGTTCCAAGTTGTCGAGCTCCTTGTAGCTTAACCCTTCCAATTCTCTTCCCATCATCAACCTTCAAGTATTGCGTAGAACTTTATTATGAATAATACGAATTTTGACATAGTATGTAGCCTTAATAAATGGTACGATGATATAAATAATCTATAAAACAGTCACCTAAAAGGCTTCTACCATAGAATATTAGTAAACAATATTAAGCTGCATACTATGTTATAAATTTTACAACATGTCTCACCTCCGTCCCTATTGCAACGTCATGATTTCAGCCTTCAGACCTTCTACCTCAAGATCCTCTTCCTGTTTAAACATATTAACTACATCTACCTAGTTGGATTCTGGTACTTCTGTAGATTCTACGATTGCATGAAATGACCTAAAACACTTTCCTTCACAACTGTGATTCATAATAAGTATATTATTAATTACTAAGAAAATAAACAAATGAGACGTGATTTCAAAAATGCATTAGAATATACTAATACGATGATCCAAATGCTTCTATCCCAATGAAGATATGGTGGTCATTACCTTGATATCTTTTGGTTGGGGCGGGCGATATTTTTCCAATTGTTGGTATGCAAGAATTCTTCTATAACCAAGTACCAAGTGACCTCAGGAACATCAATATAGTTCTTCACTTAAGTGTATCAGGCGTTGGTAGTTTTCTGAGTAGTTTTCTCATCCCAATCGTTAAAAATAGAACAGGTGTAAATGGTCAAGATTGTTGGATATCTTACCATATGAATCACGACCATATTGATTATTTTTACTACCTCCTTGATGGAATAAGTGCAGGGTGTTTGGATAGACGAATCACGTTAAAGATAAAACAGCTTTGGGTATATGGATAAAACTCCATATCTTTGTTATTTACACTGTTATAACCATTAAAAAATAAGTAATCCCAAACACCCCTTTCACCACAGTCATAGAACAATAGATGACGAATTTGATTACGTACAGGCTGAAACCAACTGACCCCTTTCACGTACAGGCCGAAACCAAACACTCCTTTCACGTACAGGCTTAAACTGATAACAAACTGACGATAAGAAAACAACCTCGATGTTGACATAATTAAATATACCTGCAAAATCCTATTTGTTGACGGTGCTGGTATTAGATCAGTAGGAGGAAGGCCTCTTTCTTTGCACTCCTTCGTACTCAGTAATTACTTATGGTTTTTAAAGTGTCATTTGCCTTAAACGTAGACGCCATTTGTTTTTGAACACCTGCACCACGAAGAGAACGTCAGGATTTGGTTTATTACATACCCCTATATTGCAACTAAGTAACATACATTTATTAAACATACTTGTACATATATTATGATGCACAATATCAATGCAACAACCAAAGAGTTCCTATATGTCTATCAAAAGGGTGTGATCTAAGCTAAGCCATGTTGTATAGTTGAACTCTTATACCAACATCTTTTTTGCTAATAGAATTATGGTGTTCATTTATAAACATCTTTTTTTGCGGGGGCTACACATTACATTACCCTTATATGAATTATGAAGTTAGATAGTGTCACTAAATAATACTTTCCTGTGAATAATCAGCAAGAACAAACATATGTTCTCAACATGCTTGAAATTGCAAATCACACAACATTGTTAAAAATGAATCACAATAATAAATTCTAGGAGAAGAGAAAAGTAAGACCGTTCATTTATTGTCGATTATAAACCTTTTGCAAAGAAGAAAATAAAGGTCCCTTTATTCTAATGCTTTGAGAACAAAACTGAATTATGTAGGTGGCTTTGGATCTGCAGGTGGTGCACTTGAATTGGCGCATGTTCTTACTAGACTATACTTCTTAAATACCCCTTCCTTCTTTTCATTCCACCATTCTTCCCATTTGTATGCGCATGAAAACCTTCATTTTGCTGGCATAATTTACAACCACACAAAATTGCCATGGTTTGTTTGTAATGCTCCGAGATCAAGGCAGCAACAAACATAATTAAAAAAAGTTACTTTACTTGTAATTCGACAGACAAACAAGAACAGCAAAGATATGCGGTTGCGGCCACACCACTTTTGTGGGTTGTTACTGGCTTATAGAAGGGTTCAGAGAAGATGATTTCCACATGGACTTGAACAGCTAACTCTTGGATTCTTCTATCATAAGGGAACTTTAGTGGACTTGAAAAATACTGGAAACATACCTCAAAAACCTAAATAACTATGGTTTTTTTGTGCAATTTTCCCAATAGGGGGGAAAATATGCGCATTGACACTGAAAATGACTTGGTTTCTTGGTAGGGCATATTGCCATCGACTATTCCTAAGACAAAGGAACACAAAAAGTCGTCGCCTGAATTGGGATAGAAAACTCAAAGAATGAGGTACAAAAACTTGAATGACTTAAGGCAAAACCGATGACAAATTACAAAATTTCTTAATACCTTTTAATGCTTATAATGTTCATTCTATTTATCTTTATGCAATTCTGTTACTATCGTAGGAACCATTGCTCATTAGAAAGATTAAATTGAAACTCACTATGTAGCAGGCATACAACCTTACTGCGTCAAAGATAGTATACATCCTTTCAAACAATGACACCTCATCATTAATCAAAGCAAATCTATGGCATTACAAATTCTATCGAAAAATTGCACAGGCCTACTGCTATTGTGGTTGTATGCATAAAGTCTGATTTTGGTACAAATGTAGATAAACAAAAAAAACCTAAATCAATATTCCAAATTAATACTAAAATTAATTACACATCTCACATACCATTTTAAAGTCAAAATATGATATATTCTTCTTCTTCTTCTTCTCCATCTTGTCACACAACCTGGAAAACGCGAAGCAATTTTTTTTTCACACAACATGAAAATCAATAAATTAGGGCTTATCAATACTATACATCTACACAAACATCAAATCAAACTATTTTCTAACAAAGAAAGAATCTTTAAGCTTCAATTTGGTTGCCTATCTTACTTGTGGTCGAAATTACGGTGGCAATGACTGGATTAGAAAAGCATATATTACTAACACTCAACATTAAATCTTTGGGAGGCTTTTGGTTACCTGTGGGGTAGGGGGACTTTACTTTCAGCACCATTTTAAGTGCGAAAACTTTCAAAAACATATATGCACGCCTTCAATAATTGTATTTTTGCACATATGTTCTAAAAAGAACAAATATGTTTAAAAAACATATTTGTTCTAAAGTATTTGATGAGAAATTAAAAATACAACCATTGCACGCCTTATAAGAACATACATGCACATCTTTAAAGAAAAAATTTGTATTTCCAATTTCTCATCAAATTCTTTAGAACAAATATGTTTTTTTGAAATATATTTGTTATTTTTTGAACATATGTGCAGAAATACAATTATTGAAGGCGTGCATGTATGTTTTTGAAAGTTCTCGCAGTTCTCGCACTTAAAATGGTGCTGAAAATAAAGCTGTAATTGCAGACTTGTTGGTATTCTTTCCCTTGATCTTCTTGAGCCGGTTTTGTTAGTTTAATTGTTGGATAACTGTAGGGGGGTGGGTGAGAGAGGGGGGGGAAAAAAAAGGGGGGGGGGGGGGGGAAAAAAGAGGGGGAAGGAGGGGGGAGGGGGGGGAAAGGAAAGGGGTGGGGGGGGGGGAGAGGGGAAACCCTCCACCTTCAACAAGTATTCCCCAATAAATCTCTTGAATAGAAGGCCAAAAGTTCAATATAGACCCAATACTTGACATAGACCCAATGAACCAATCTTAGCCACTTATTTTTTCATTAAAAAAGTCTTCCAGCAGAAACGAATATCTCTAACAGCAGAAACGACACTTAGTTGTTTTCAATAATTCCCAACAGTGGAGTACAGACTTGAAGTCATATGAAAAGCATATTCTAGAAAACTTCGACAAGACCAAAAGTGTAGGAAAATGAAGTTTTCAAGACATGCAGTTAATTCAGAAACTTCAAGATGACAAGAAGTGTATGAAGAAAGTTGAGCGTTCAAGCAGATTAAAGGCCATTGAAGACATCATCAGCATTGGAAGCTTCGTGGAAGCTCTTGTTCTTAATCATTATGTACTTGTTAGGAAAATATTGTAAGTAATTCCGTATATCGTCCCATGGGGGAAGATTGTTAGGATTTCGCTTTATGTGACGACATTACGGAATTACCATAGTTTACCATACCACCATATGTAGGGACTAGAATAGGCATTTTAGTAAACTTATGTATAGATGGTGGTATAAATACCCCTCCATTGCTTCCATGGAGGGGTGAGACTTGTAAATATTTCACTTCATATTCTATTTTACACATACACTTTATCTCTTTACTCTCTCTCTCTCTCTCTAGAAAGATTATTATCATATGGTTTGAGTCTCCCCGACCACCGAATCAACGATTTTTTATACTTGACAATTACGACTTGAAAAAGATTCATCAAGTGCTTTTAAAGATGTAATAATTGTATTAAATCTCGCAAATGCGCAATCAATGGTTTCATCATCGAAAATAACAAATTCTCCATATTTTTGAACAAACAAATCTATTTTATTATCCTTAACTTGTTTGTTACTTTGATGAGTAATTATAAGTGAGTTCTAAACATCTTTAGCGGTTTTACACATGAATATTCTTTCATATTCTTTTTTAGGTAAAGCATTGTATAAAACTATTTTAGCCTCATCATTTTTAGAAATTATTTTCTTATGAGTCTCTTCCTATTTTTCATAAGGAATGACTTATTCCTTATCGGTATCCTTATTTCTAATGGTAGGTTTGTAATCACCATACACTATAATATGTCAAAGATCAATATCCTTAGACTTCACATAAGTTTTAAATCTATTTTTTCAAGAGTTAATTTCATTTTTGGTCCCTGTAGTATGGCCAAATTGCAGGTTTGGGACTCTAACTTTCAAAATTGCAGCGATGGTCCCTATTTTTAAGTTTTCGTTGCAAATTTGGTCCTCGGGTCGAGACCAAACCTGCAATTTGGCCAAACCACAGGGACTAAAAATGCAAACCAAACTTGAAAATAGGGATCATCACTGTAATTTTGAAGGTTAGGGTCCCAAACTTGCAATTTGGCCATACCACAGGGACCAAAAATGCAATTTACTATTTTTTTCAATATATAAAGCAATTAGCCTCAAAGAGAGGTGGCCTTTGCATAGATTGACCTTCTTTATAGTTTTCGAAATCCATTATCGTTTAAAGATTTAAAATACAATATATTTTAAAAACTTTGGTAACATAGCTCTGATACCAATTGTGGAAAACTAGAAGGAGGGGGGTTGAATAGTTTTACCGTTTTAAATTTGCTTTTTAAAAGATAGTCTTGAATTTATGTGAAGTTGACGATATTGATGTTTGTATGATATAAGAAGTAAGTATGAAATGAAAGTAAAGTAAATAGAGAGTAAGAAAGATAAAACAGAGACACAAACGTTTATAGTAGTTTGGCTACAAGGACACCTTCTTTGCCCTACTCCACTCCCCGAGTCACCTACTCGAGAGTTCGTAAACACTAGTTACCAATTTACTTTATCCGGCGAAGAAGCCTCACAACGTTGCTTACACCTTTTTAACGGTACAAAGCTAAATACCGAATTCTAACAAAGGTAGAATCAACCCAATGCAATCACACTTCTTTTACAAGGATGATGAATGATAATATAACTACTAAATGATGTACAAGATACAGAAAGGTGATCTTGATAATATGATGGAGATGCGAAACAAGGTTGCTTGAACTTTGATCGTCTCGTATGCTATTTCGGTTATTTCTTCTACAAAGAGAATTACCTACAAATGATGTATGAAACCATCTAGAATTGAAAATGAGAGAATAATTAGATTGTTAGGGAGATTAACATGAGAATGGGTGAGTAAAACATGAGAAATGGTTTGGTATTTATAGGCATAATCTGGTAATGTAGCACGGATCCACCGGTTCCATCCTTACAATGGAACCGGCCATTATAAGCTAATGGAACCGGCTTGTCCTGTAGCCCAGTTCTATCTGGTTCCTTTTTCAAAAGGCAACCGGCCAGTGTAAAGTGATGGAACCGAGATCCTGACACAAAACCCGAATTTTAGATTGTTAAATCTTGAAAGATTATGTGTAATCTTGGTAGATTTCCTTTTGATTATGTCATCAATGATGTAAAGTGTTTTACCCATTATTTGTAATATTTCTAAAAATAAAAGACTAACTTACTTTATATGGAAAGTATGTGAAATGTGTATTTTTATAATATTTATTTGTAATGATTTTACAAACTGTTATCGATAAAACACGAGGAAGTTGTAAAGTAGAAATAAACGTTTTTGCCAGTTTATTTGTATTAACAGTTGGGTTAGAAAAGAATTCAAGACGTTCAACGAAGAAGCACGATTGTTGATCCAACACTGGAAAGATTTATGCCACAAAAGAATGTACAAGACCTCACAAAAGAGTTAGAAAAGATCCAGATGAATATTTCTCCAATCACAAGATTGTTGAAGTTGTCAGAGTTACTACTGAACAACAACACGGGCTTGGTTTCATGGAACAAATCATTATGATGAGAGAAAATGACAAACCAGATAGCTTTTTTGATGCTGACTTCAAGTATCTGAACAAGAATGAAATTAAAGATATGTACTACCTTTTCCTGAACAAGAAGGTCAATTATTGTGAAAACAAGTTGCTGAATTCCCTAATGACTTTCATCAGAAGCAGTGTAATCTGGGAGAGTTCATAACTTCCAGCTAGGAATAGAAAGCTACCAGATCAAGACCAACTTGACTGCACCAACTTTGATATTCCCTGGTATTAAAGCAAGTGATCCTTACTCCATAGTAGATGAGCCAAGACTTTGTTTAATTTACTTAAACAACAAAAAGGAGAAAAGGGTTATGGATTTGGTTGAGATTGTTAGGTTTTGTGATGCGACGCTGGAAAGAGTTTTGAAAGAAGTCAAGTTAAAGATCTTTGAGACATAGTTTCTAAAGAAGGCTCCACTGATGGGTGACTTAGACCTCAAGATAATGAAGACGTATGAAAGAGAGATTATGAAGCGTCTAAGACATCGTGAGAAGATGAGAAGATGTGAGTCATTCGTGAATGCAAGACCAATTCTACCGATGATGAGGCGTCAATAATAATCAACCCTTAGGGAGAGATTGTTAGGAATAGAAAAGTGTTAATTATTAACAATGAATTGGTCTTGTAATAAATAATATTAATAATAGTATTTATAATGTAATAAGTCAAACTTGGTTAAACTTAAGTAAATGTTGACCAAGTAGACCAAGTAGGAAGTTAGGATAAGTAGTATAAATACCTCATTAGTGAAGAGGTTTAGAAGTTGTTGAAGTTGTAATCTCCTCCCTTCCCTCCATTCTTTTTCCTTTCTTTATTAAAATTGCAAATGTGTAAAAATACTCTATAGCCACCTCTCTCTTATAGTTAACTATTACTATTGATATCGATGCAAACATGACATATAACATTCCTCTTCACCACTTTGCCAAAATTCTTTGTGTTCTATGCGAAGGAGCATGCATGTACACGGTTGATTGATCTATTGCATCTTTCCCAAAAAAGCATCGATCCTAA
Organism: Tanacetum coccineum; assembly: GCA_026074375.1. Lineage (NCBI taxonomy): Eukaryota > Viridiplantae > Streptophyta > Magnoliopsida > Asterales > Asteraceae > Tanacetum > Tanacetum coccineum. The sequence continues at coordinate 87,599 of BQNB010007052.1, forward strand.
TCCGGTCTATCAGACTCCTTTGGATGACCCCATCCTTGTCCGTGACGCCATATTCTATGAAAGACCCTCTCCCAAACGTCTCACCAAAAAGTGTGAGATCATTGTTCGTGATCCTTTTCAAATGGAGCTTAGTGGAATGAAGCTCGATTTTAGGAAATGGGAGACTATCCTAAGAGAAAATGTCATTAGCCTCACGGGAAACAAAGATCATCTGAATGCTTGTCTCGTTTACATGCTTTATTGTCTTGCCACTAAAAAACCCTTAAACCTCGCCTATTACATGGCTAGGAGAATGGTTGGGGTCATCAAAAATGACATGATGGTGCTTCCTTATGGAATGCTTCTTACTCGCCTCTATAAGCATGTAACCATAATCCAACCGTGTCCTCTAACCGATGGACATCTCCTTACGACCCATGTTATGGTTCCTCTCACTGAGGGACGGGTAAAAAGGTTCTTGGTTGACAGGAAGAGGCCTCATCCTCTAACTTCCTCATCATCCTCATCACCTCAATCCCAATCTCATGATCAAGAACAAGTTGACTCGGTTGACAACTTTGAGCTCGAGCCCATTGAGTATTGCAACAAACTTCTACCCATTCTCGGTGCATCAGAAGAATTCAAGCAAACAAAATGAATGTTCAAGTGTCTAGGTCATTTCCTGTTGGGAATTATTGAAAATGACTAAGTGTCGTTTCTGCTGTTAGAGATATTCGTTTCTGCTGGAAGACTTAGAAGCCGTTCCTGCTGATTATGTTTCTGCTGGTCATATTCTCATTTCTGCTGACAGATATAGAATCTGCTGATCTTAATTATAGACGTGATTATTGTAATTATAGTTATATTCTAGAGTTATCTCATAAAGATAGGAATGAGATATATTAGGAAGAGATTGATGTATATCTCTTACGCGTTTTTAGGAATCTTGTTTAGAAATTTAGGGTTTCTTCTCTATAAAAGAAACCTTTAGCATTAGGGTTTGGTACCGATTACGAATCACAAAAACAGTTTATTATCAATAGAGAGATCCATAGAGGATCATTGTTTATATTTGTTCTTCTTTATACTTCATCGTTTAGTTTCCGCCTAAACAATTGTTAGAGTCTCTCACGTATATGCTTGTGATTACATAAGTACTATACAACCACAAAGGCTAGAAGATCTATCTAGTTTCAGATCCTAACAAGTGGTATCAGAGCCTGGAGAGAGCCTCTGATAAAGAAGAATCACTTGTTACCACAACAAAACTTTGTTTCTCTAACCGACCTATAAGCCACTACAACACCAATGCCATGACCATGACCCATGGTTAATTTACCCATGGTCGATCACCAGTCATGTATATGTCGATATCATGACACTATATAGACACAACAAAACCATTGCTCATGACCCATTGACCCTTGTTAATTACCAATGTTTACCAGTCATAGATGTGTCATAACTTGACACTCGAAGCAACCTACAACCCAATGCATATGGACCCATATGATGTCAATTACCCATTAATGAATGACTAGTGATAACCTTAGGCACATGGGGGGAGTGACCATGCACCCTGTGAATTTGCCCATTTATCACCTGTCATGCTTGGGTTCCATTTCACTTTATGCCACTACAACCCATTGCACATGACCCATAACCCATATTAATTAATTTTTTTTGTTTTTTCTTTTTTTTATTTAACACCATTATCGATCACCAGTCATGTATATGTCCGAGAACATGACACTGAGCAAGACACTTACACACCAATGCACATGAACCATGAACCCTTGTTAATTACCTAATGTTACCAGTCATAGATGTGTCGTTACATGACCTTTAAGCTAACTTCAAACCCAATGCATATGACCCATATGATGTCAAATACCTATTAATGAATGTGACCAGTGATAACCTAATGCACATGACCCATGACCCATGTGAATTAGCCATTATCACCGGTCATGCATGGGTTCCAATACACTATAAGCCACTACAACCCAATGCACATGACCCATGACCCATGTTAATTACCCATTGTCGATCACCAGTCATGTATATGTCGATAACATGACACTATAAGCTACTACAACCTAATGCACATGACCCATGACCTATGTTAATTACCAAATGTTACCATCATATTATGTGTCATAAACATGACACTCTAAGCTACTACAACCCATATGAATTTGACCCATATGAGGTCAAATACCCAATAAGCAATGTGACAGTGATTACCTATTGCACATGACCCATGACCTATGTGAATTAGCCATTATAACGTTTGCATGGGTTCCATTACACTATAAGCCTCTACAACCCAATGCACATGACCCATGACCCATATTAATTACCCATTGTCGATCACCAGTCCTTGTATATGTCGATACCATGGACACTATAAAGCCACTACAACTCAATGACAACTTGACTATGAAACATGTTAATTTACCCATTGTCCCAGTATGGATGGTGTTCATAAAATGACACTATAATGCATACCACAATCCCAATGGCATATGACCCATATGATGTCAATTAAACCATTAATGAATGTAACCAGTGATACCTATGAACATGTTGGGACTTAAAGACTTAAAGGATTCTCTTAGAGATACTAATGCTCAGGTACATAATATATATTATGTAAGTTAGTTAGTACTGGTAGTATAAAGTTGCCACTGCTAGTTACTACTGTTAGTATAATTTAGTACTGTTAGTATAAAGTTACTACTCTTAGTTAAAGTTTGGACTACTTAGAGTTAAAGACTGAAATATAAGCTAAGTAGTTAGTGCTGCTAGTAGTAATGTTAAGACTACTAGTACAAGTTACTAATGTGAGTATATATTAGTACTATTAGTACGAATGTTACTACTGCTTATGTTTATTAGTACTGCTGGTACAAAAGTTTATGCTGCTGGATTACAACTGCTAGAAGACTTACTACTGCCAAAAGGATAAAGACGATTTAAAGAGATAAAGGTTGTTTGGAGAACAAGAATATTTGTGAAGATAAGTATTGAGATATTTTTGTACAATATATACATAATGTATTTGTTTAAGAGATTACGTTTATGTTTAGAAGAGATTATGATATCTTAGGAATGTATTGTAAGCCGACTAGGACTCCTTAGTCTATAAAAGGAGGCCTTAGGGCATTAGTTGAGATATAAGTTCATAAGTTTTCATAGTTGTCAAGTCGATTAAGAAAAGCTTCGCGGTTGTAAACCCTAGTACTAGTGAAGAGTACTCATATTATTGATCTAATAATATTAAAGCATTTGGTTTTATCTTTGTTTATACACGATTACTGTTTTATTCATAATACTTCTAGGTATTAAGGTGTAGATTCAACATACACTTTAGTATACATACAAAGTTTTATTCAAGGTAATTTAACCACTAGGACAATTAAGGAATCGATCTTTTTTTTTTTTATTTAATTTTCTATTTAAGGGATTGGGAACATACAAGTGGGGTATTAGAGCTTTGCTTTGAGAAACTTTGAACTAGAAGACATGGAGTTTAAATCTACAAAACAGTGGTACTACTACAAAGCTTCCCATACTCAAACTAGGGTGAGTATGAGATGTGGGTGATAAGAATTAAGCAGTACTTCCAGATACAAGACTATGCTCTATGGGAGGTCATAGAGAATGGTAACTCATGGGTATCTGTACCACAAACATCACAAGAAAATGGTACTTCAGTTACAAAGATGTCAGTGCCTGTAACCGCTGAAGAAAAGACCAACAAGAAGAATGATGTGAAGGCTAGAAGCTTGCTACTCATGGCTCTTCCCAATGAACATCAACTTACATTTAGTCAGTACCCTGATGCTAAAACAATGTTTGCTGCCATTGAAACACGATTTGAATGCAATGAAGCTACTAAGAAAACACAGAAGACACTTTTGAAGCAATAATATGAAAATTTTAGTGCATCAAGCACAGAGTCTCTTGACTCTATTTTCAATAGGCTCCAGAAGATTGTTAGTAGGCTTGCAATTTTGGGTGTGGTCATCTCTCAAGAAGACTTAAATTTAAAAATTTTAAGCAGCTTGCACCCTGAGTGGAACACTCAGGTAGTAGTATGGATGAATAAGCCTGAAATTGAAACTATGAGCATTGATGATTTGTACAACAACTTCAAAATTGTTGGTGCAAGTAGTGGTGCTCAAAACTTGGCCTTTATGACTGCTCCAAGCACTAGCAGTACTAATGATGTTAATACTGCTATACCTGCATATGAAGTTAGTACTGCTAGCTTCAGTGATAATGCTGTGTATACTTTCATGGTTGAAAATCCCAATGGTTCTAATCTCTTATAGCAAGACTTAGAGCAAATACATGAAGATGATCTGGAAGCAATGGATTTGAAGTGGCAGCTCTCTTTGCTAAGTATGAGGGCAAAGAGGTACTATCAATGGACATGCAAGAAAATTTTCATAAATGCTAATGATACTGCCAGGTATGATAAATCTAAGGTAGAGTGTTTCAACTGTCATAAGTTGGGACACTTTGCTAGGGAGTGTAGAGCATCAAGGAACAAGGAGGGTCAGTTCAGAAATCAAGGCAACACCAAGAAGCAAGGAAACAATGAAGACACATCTTCAAAGGCAATGCTGGCTATAGATGGTGTAGGTTTTGACTAGAGTGACATGGCAGAATAACAGGTTCAGATAAACATGGCTCTAATGGCATTTTCAGACTCTGAGGTATACACTGATAAAACTTGCTCTAAAACTTGTCTGAAAAACTATGAAACTCTTAAGAAACAGTGTGATGATTTGATTGTTAAGCTTAATCAAACTGAATTTACAGCAGCTACTTATAAAAGAGGTTTAGCAACAGTAGAAGAACAACTTATCATATATAGAAAGAATGAGGTTCTTTTTAGTGAAGAAGTTGCAGTTCTTAAAAGAGAAGTAGCTTGTAAATACTATGAAATAAATTTGATGAGATTCAAGTGATCACTATCTAGGATGTAAATCAAGACTATCTTAAAAGTTAAATAACATGCCGAGTATGTTGTTATACCCACAAATAACCTGCCGAGTATGTTGCTACAACTTTTTTGTGATGTCCTCTTCTATCACGATGCTTCGACCACCTTCATTTATCAAATCTTTGATGTATCTAATGATTCCTAAATCTCTTCTTCTTCTCCCTTGTGCTTTAGCAATAGTGTAGTTATCGTTTCCCCCCTCTTTGGAGTCCAATTTCTTGTACAAGTCTTCGTACGCTTTGTCTTTCGCCCTTTTTCGATTCTCTTTTGGCTATTTTATTCCTCTCATATGCAGTGGCCATATCCCCTTTATTGCACAAAAGAAGCTTTATGAACCTAGTTTTTTCACCACCACTTTGGTTTGCACCTCCTCACCAAACCACCTAGATTATGCGGGCTCATGTCCTTGACGTGCAGTAACTTCCTTAGAAACTCTCACTAAGGTATCATTAGTTGTGTCCTTAATGATGCAGGCAAGGGTGTTTTACATTGGATCTACGTCACTAACTGTCATGTCGTCCACGTGCAGTAACTTCCATGAAACTCTCACTCTAAAGGTCTCTCGCATCTCCGTTAATATTTTTCCACAAAATCCTCGGCATCCCTGTCACATCCCTCCTGTTTTGTTGTCTCTCAAAAAGTCCATGAAATTATAATTGTATTTACATAAATAAGTTCATAAGATTCACACGAAAGTGTATAAGCAAGTCAGTCTCTTTGTTTTGACTGCTGTTGGCTTATTCAGATTCAATGATTTATTAGGTTAGGGCCTGTTTGGCAAGAGCTTTTTTGAAGCTTTTTATGGAGCTTTAAGCTTTTTGTTATAAAAATAATCTCTTCCATAACAAATAGCTCTGTTTGGATGCATCAACTTTAAGCTTTTATTTTAAACAAGTAGCTCCTAAATGAAAAGCTGATTCATGAAGCTTTTAGAATTGTTATGAGCTGTTAAAACTGTAAATTACTGATATACCCTCTAACTATATTATAATCTATTTAAATATGTCTTTTTAAGTCATTTGGCATCTTATAATTACACTCAACAGCTAATTTACCAAACACTTTTATTAAAAAAAAGATACAGCTTGTAGCTCATGTTAACATGTTAACAGCTTGTAGCTTATGTTAACAGCTTTGCAGTTTACAGTTTACAGCTTACGGGCATACAGCTTACAGCTATTTTTGCCAAACATACCCTATGTTTCATAAAACGAAACAAACACCCCCTAGAAGTCTCAAGAAGGTGGCAGAGAGGTGGTGGGCGACGAGATAGTGGTTGGCATGGAAGGTGGGTTGCTAACCTATGTAGCTTTGTCTGAAAAACATTAAACTTTATCTGAAAAACTTTGTGGCAGAGTTGGTGTATGTGACTCATGGGATTTCAAGCTCCTTGTAGCTTTGTCTGAAAAACATTAAACTTGCCTTACATGTATCAACCAGCCGACGGAATGCTTTAGCCTGCCGATGCAATACCTTAGCCTGCCGCCCGAATTCATCAGCCTTTTGTAGACGTTTATTAGCCTGCTGTCCTAGTGCATCAGCCCGAAGTCTCAATGCACCAGCACGTCGCAATGCATCCCGCCCTATTGCATCAGCCCACCGTTCCAATGCCTTGGCCCGTCTTTCTAAATACTCCTTCTGCTTCAATAAATTAGTCCGCCATTCCATTGCAACATTTTGCCATCCCAAAACATTAGCCCGTTGTTTCAAAGCATCAGACCTCTTATTTAATGCATGAGTCAGCCTTCCCCATATATACTGCTTGAAGGCAGTATATCCCTGTTTGGTGTATGGAAAGCATCTAGTATCCTCCTGCAAAAATAAGTATATATTTAATTAGACCATAAGGGGAGTTAGTTTATCATAGCAAGGTTAGATCAGTTGGTTATCACCCTTCCCTCCAGAGACAGAGGTCAAGTGTTCGATCCTCACTCCTTGCAAGGCAGGAGGTCCTTTTCTATTGTTGGTAGAACCGAAAACAGCCTCTCCAGTCTCAACCTTAAGTAGAGGAACCTTAGGTAGGGGTAAGGTTGTCTACATCTCAACCTCCCCCATATAATAGAAGACGGTATTGGGACCCACACCCCATGAAAAACGGTATTGGAAGTTACTTTACTTTACTTTTATAAGGGGAGTTAGTTTGCTAGTTAATTGAAAAAACGGCAGAAACAAATAAGGCTGAGCAAAACTAACCGAAAACCGAGCCGAGCCGAGCTGAACCGACCATTTTCGGTTCAGTTTTCGGTTTTGTATATTTATAGTTTTCGGTTTTGGTTTCGTCAATTTGGTTGGGGTAAAAACCAATAAAATATTCGATTCGGTTTTTGTCGGTTCAGTTCGGTTTAGGTTCCTATTTTTCTCGATAAAATTCAGTTCGGTTTTGAACTGATGCTCACCCCTAGAAACA
>BQNB010007053.1:0-87500 GCA_026074375.1 Tanacetum coccineum
GGCATTGTTGATAAGTACCTTGCTTCCAATATGAAAGAAGCAGTGGATGTTTTTGTTTAACTACAAACAAACAAGCTCAGAGAAGAAGCTCAAGTCGAGAATCAAGAATTTCTCAGTCAGGTAGACTCAACCATGAAGACAATAATCAAAGATCACGTTAAAGCTCAAGTCTCTAAGATCATGCCAAAGATTGAGAAGTATGTAATCGAATCTCTAGGAGCTGAAATGTTAGTTAGATCAACTAATCAACCTCAGACGGCTAACGCAGTTGCAGCTTCACTGTCAGAATTTGAACTGAAGAAGATTCTTATTGACAAAATGGAGACCAACAAATTGATAAACAGATCAGACAATCAGAAGAATCTCTACAATGCATTGGTCGAATCATACAACTCTGACAAAGACATCATTTCCTTATATGGTGATGTTGTCTTACTAAAAAGAGGATGAGATGATCAAGACAAGGATGAAGACCCCCCCGCAGGATCAGACCAAGGGACGAAAAGAAGGAAATCTGTTAAAGATACTGAGTCCTCCAAAGATTCAAGGTCTAAGGAAAAGAAGTCTTCAAGCACCTCCAAAGATACTTCCCAATCTCAAAATAAGTGCTCTGGTAAGCATGTCCATGCAGAGGAGCCGAGTCACACTATTGAAGACTCGGGCATACAACAAGATCAAGAGTTTGTCACGGGGGACATCGATGAACAACCCGCTGACAAGGAGGTTACCAAAGCTAACTGGTTCAAGAAACTCGAGCGACCTCCAACTCCTGATCTTGGTTGGAGTAAGAGACGTCAAGTTAACTTTCGACCACCTCAGATCTGGATAAGTCAAGCTGCACTTGCTGAAGAACCTCTCACTTCATTTGATGAGTTCAATGATACTTCATTTGATTTCTCTGTATTTGTCATGAATCGGCTTAAAATTCCAAATCTAACTCAAGAAATTCTGGTTGGAGTGGCATTCAACCTACTCAAAGGCACTTGCAGGAGTATTACGAAATTAGAGTACCATCTTGAAGAATGTTCTAAAGCAACAACTGAACGACTTGACTGGCATAACCCCGAAAAAAAACAGTATCCGTTCGATCTCAGAAAGCCTCTTTCGTTAATTCTAGGTCATCGAGGACATCAAATTATCCCTAAGGATTACTTTATCAATAAAGATCTTGAATATTTGAAGGGTGGAGACTTAAGCAGACGATACTCAACTTCTGTGACGAAGACAAAGGCTGCTACTTATAAGGTCAAATGGATCGAAGACTTAGTTTACGAATTGTGGAGTCCCGTGGTGGTGAAATATGATCAACATGCTTACTTCGGCACTTCACGTTGGGGTCCCAAACGGCAAAGCTTCTACGGATATGCAAGTAACTTGACTTCGTCTAAAGATGTTTACTCCATAAGAAGAATCATTGCAGTCACCAGACTTACAATCATGAAGAAGTATGACTACGGTCACCTGGAAGAGATTGAAGTCCGCCGAGATGATCAGAAGCTATATACATTTAAAGAAGGTGATTTCAAAAGTACGTCTACAAAATATTAAAAACATGTTACTTCTACTCGTTCAACAAAATCTAACCAATCTTACAATCGACGAACGATATGATTTGAATGTGGCATTACGTATGTTCACAAGACGGATTGTCATTCAAAGGTGGGTGGAAGATCTTCATTTAGGTGTCAAAAGCTACCAAAAGAAGCTCAACCTCACTAAACCCGACACATATAGATCAAATCTCAGGAACAAAACCCTATACACTTTACACTCAGACCCTCATGGAATAATATATGTGGATCAGTTCAAGAGGAAGAGATTGATGCGTACTGATAAACTCCATAAGTTCAATGATGGCACGCTCAATGATGTTCGGACTGTTCTTCACGACATTATTGCGGGAATAAGAATGAAATATCTGCCAATAAGGAAATGGAGTAACTTAGACAAGAAAAGGGCTCGGGTTATGGTTCAGGATATAGACAAGCAACTTTATCAGAGGAGGTTGATGCGGAATTTAGAGATGTTCGTTGGTGGAAGGATATACGAGAAAGATCTCAGGCTTTTAAAAGGACAATATGACTTTGTTCATATTCTATCTCGAACTCATTTCAGTCAATTTTTCATATATAATCAAAATTGTGTAAATGTGTGTATATAGTAGTCGTAGCTATAATTAGGCTTATATTTTGTTTGAGTACAAATTTTCAAGAATTTCTTAGTAAATTCAAAAAATTTCAAATTAACGTACTCAAACACCATATAATTACCTCAAAAATTGAGGGGGAGCAATTATTATCTTCTATTTTTTTTTTTTGGCTTGTTAATAATTGGACATTTCTTTCCCCTAAAGGAGTTATATTTGAATTCAATTGATATCCTAAAATATTAGAGATTGAATATTTTCTGATAAGGGAGAAAATGTTATTAAAATATATGGCTAATAATATGATTTTTAAGATCTCAAGTATACGCTTTCCCATATATGTGCTAAACTCTTTTGATTAATCGATGCACATATGAAGAGGGAGCAAACGGTTTCATGATTGGCTAAAATATGGAAATACCAAAGACCGACCATTTAAATTACTGTATTGGGAGTTATAAGGTGGTTAAGGTTAGGTATTCATTCCATGATCCAGCCAGAATCCGTAGGGATTACCTAGGAATATTCAGTAGTAGTGTAGTAGTCCTTCAGGTATGAAAATGGAAGTAAAGTGAGAATAAGGGAGAGCGCCGAATGTGATGGATCTAGTATGGAACAAATCCCAACAAAGGGTACTAGTTATGAAAGTCTCGGTAAGCACTGAAGGGGTTGAAGAATTAAAAAGAAAAGTTAAGATAAAGGGTGAAAAGAAAGAAGCCCTCCTTACACTTAGGCAGAAACTGGGTCAATACATCTACTGTCAAGAATCACAAAAGATGATTGCTAACATTGAAGACTGACAATCATTAGGACCCTGTTGGATGCAATGCACAACCCTCCTCAGACCACTCAAAATCTCTCAAAAGATTTCTGGTTCATTTATCATAGAGATTACACGCATTTCTATCAACTTCCTCACTCCGAGTTAGTTGGTATTAAAAAGGTGGCAGTCTGCTCCAGCCTCCGATCACTAAAACCAAAGTGCACTATTGAGTCTAGAGCCAAAAAGAGATCATCTATAAATCTCATTAGGACACTTGTCAAAATTATGCTTGCTATGTCACACAATGTGAATAACAAGAAATATATATTAAGAGTCCTACGTATTATCCTTGTGATTTTGCCAGAACATCCGAGTGATACTTAAGTATTCACAGTGAAGATGGAAATCCTGCTTGAGCCAACATCAAACAAGCTCATGGTAGGTGACTTGTGCAATTCTATACAACAAGCTTTGTGCAACTGGAAAAAAAACGATGTGGTGCGTTTCTATATGATCAAATTGTTCCAGGATATGATTTGATGATTGATGAATTTTGAAATGCTTAAAACTCTCGATGTGTCACAAAAACACTTTAGAAAAGTGACACGTCGATTGATTTTCAAATCAATTTTTATTTCAATCGGTGAGATAGTAACTCACTGGTTCACTCAACCGTGTTGTCTACTTTGAGACATTCCGGTAATAAGAACGACTAGTATAGCTGCGAAACCCTATCAAGAAGATTCTTCAGAATTCTATCTGATCACAGGCAGTATTTATACTGATCAACGGGGAACCGTGGTTATTGCAACCGTATTCAATGAAGTGACAAAGACACTTTCGTCCATATCTGTTGATTATCACTAACCTAAACCTGCAGGTATTCCTAATGGTGGCAGCAGCTAGACGTGGATGAGTCAGATTCATAGCCGCATGCTCATACCCGACCGAACATCATAAAGATAGCATGAAAGCAAAAGTATATATTTCAAGACTTCCGCTACTCTGATACCATACATCCTCCATAAAGTAACAAAGTGTTAAAGGTAAAGAATATCAAGAAAGATAGCTAAACATGTTTCAATATCCAAGAACATTATGTGCATGGGAAAGTCCACCACGCGCTCTCACTCCCCAAGGTTGTAAAAGATCGCACTCAATGCGAGATGCTCAAGGAGAGTGTGTATGTGGCTGATGTGTCGAGCAATGTGCTCAAAGATCATGTTTATATCAAGTCAAAGATGCAAGTCAAAGCCTAAAGTCAATTATCACTACAACATATCACAAGCTAATGATTGAAGTTAAAGACTACGAGCTCAAGACTAAAGTCAAAGCATAGTATGTTAGGTTTAAGTTTTTGTAAATTGGAGTGACATTACATTAGGGCGGAGATTTTAGACAATACGATAAGTAATCGTCCACTACCAATTATAGATAGTCATAGATCGTTGATTAAATCCAGTAATGTTCGTGAGGTTAACAGGGCCAATAGACACAAGAAAGCCTCAGTACTAAAGCCGAATGACCGCGTTAGCTATGATGTATAAATACCCTCTCCACACATGGAGAGGGTGTTGGTTGGTTGGTTGGTTCATTCACACATAATCTAATCTTTCTTTCTCTCTTACTTTCTCTTACTAGAACCTCCCTCCCATCTACTTTCGCTCTCTAGAATTTCTTCATAGTCATTTGGTGTTATGGATTACTAGCATATTCTAATAACCATCGTATATATTGTATTGTATAACTTTGTATTTATACGATGGTTATTACTCCCCCGCAGTTTGAGCGGGAGGCTTGCGGACGCTCAAACTGGATCGAAAATCAGCAAACAAAGTGTAGGGGAGACCCTTAGTAAATATATCCGCGTACTGAAACCGAGAAGGTACATGAAGGACACGAACATGGCCGGTTGTAACCTTCTCCCGAACAAAATGAATATCTATCTCGATGTGCTTTGTGCGCTGATGTTGCACGGGATTAGCTGACATGTAGACAACACTAACATTGTCACAAAATACCATAGTAGCAGTATAAAGAGGAGCATGAAGCTCACGAAGAAGATTGCGAAGCCATGATGTCTCTGCTATGGCGTTGGCCACTCCCCGGTATTCGGCCTCAACACTAGATCGGGACAATGTTTCTTGACGTTTTGAAGACCACGCAAGAAGGTTGTCCCCGATGTAGATCTGCGGGTAGCGGGACAACCAGCCCAGTCAGCATCAGAATAGGTAGTAAGCTGTGATGTGCTAGAGCGGTATAACTGGAGTCCAAGATCAGTAGTGCCACAAACATAACGAAGAACACGCTTCATAGCGTTTAAGTGAGGCTCTCGGGGATCATGCATATAGAGACACAACTGCTGAATGACATATGACAAATCAGGTCGAGTGAAAGTGAGTTACTGAAGACCTAGCAAGGGCTTGCGATATAAGGTCGGGATCATCATCTAGGAGTTCCTTCGGGTCCTAACTTTCTTCTCTGTATCAACGGGTGTCCTGCAAGGGTTACAATTAAGCATGTGGGCCTACTCAAGTAACTCTGTGGCATATTTAGACTGAGATAAAAATATGCCAGATGAGGTGCAAGTAGCAGATATGCTAAGAAAATAGTTAAGTGGGCCAAGATCTGTCATAGCAAACTCTCCTTTTAAAGAGGAAATAATACATTGTAATACGCCTGATGAAGAAGCTATAAGGATAATATCATCCACATATAGAAGTAAATAAGCTGTGTCCACACCGCGATGATAGATAAATAAGGACGAGTCAGTTTTACTATGTTGAAAACCAACTCATAAATCATAACTCGCAAAGCGCTAAAACCATGCATGTAGAGCCTGTTTTAGACCATATAAGGATTTCTACAAAAGACATACATAATCAGGGTGAGCAGAATCAGTAAAGCCTGGTGGCTGATGCATGTAGACTGTCTCTGTCAAGTGTCCATAAAGAAAAGCATTCTTCACATCAAGCTGGTGAATATGCCATTGTCATGATACATCAAGACTAAGTACAGTGCGGATAGTGGCGGGTTTAACTACAGGGCTAAAGGTTTCATCACAATCGATGCCTTGTTGTTAACTTTTACCATTTCAACCAAATGGGCTTTGTACATGCTAAGTGATCCATCTGCATGAAACTTATGTTTAAAAATCCACATAGATCAAACAACATTCACATTAGGTGGTCGTGGGACAAGAACCCACATGCCATTTTTAATTAACGTGTTAAATTCACCCTGCATAGCATTTTGCCAATGTGGGTTATGAGAGGCTTGGATGTGAGTTTTTGGAATTGGTGCAAGGGTAGCAACATGAAGATTTAGGCGATCTACGGGTTTAGTTGTGCCATTGGGAGACCGTGTGACCATACGATGATGAGAGGGCATGTTGGAGTTTAGGCCAGTAGCGGTGGTTTGTTGTAAGTTTGGTTGGGCCTGGTGGTTTTGTTGTGTTGGTTGTGTTAGACTAGGTGAATTGGATTAGTTTGGAGCTGTTATGGGCTGAGATAGTCCTGATGGTGGTGTTGTAGGTTGTTATGCGATATCTATATGTTGGGTTGATGTGTTAGTTGTGATTTGTGTTGCTGGTTCATATCGATGGGAGATATCAGAGGTGGAGAGAAGTTTTAGTTGTGTTGGTGAGGGATCAATATTTTGTTCTAAGAAATGGTATGAGGGTGGTAAAAAGGGTATTTAAAAGGGAATATGGATTCCTCAAAGTTGACGTGATGAGATATTATGATTTTATTTGTGTCAAGGCTAAGACAATGGTAGCCTGTGTGTGTTTGTAAGGTAGCCAAGAAAATGGACGGGTGTAGATCATAGGTTTGTAGTTTATTAGAGGTATGTATGTATGGATAACACAAGCAACCAAAAATGCGTAGATGTGTATAAGATGGTGGTTTGTTGAAAAGTTTAGTGAATGGAATTGCGTTTTTGATGGAAGTAGAGGGTAATATGTTAAGTAAATGGGTGGCCATAAAAAGTGATTCGGTCCAATATTGAGGTGGTAAGTGTGCTTGAAAGAGTAAGGTTCGTATAAGGTTATTAATTATTCGTAGCATCCTTTCAGATTTGCCATTTTGTTAAGATGTTTTTGGGCAAGAGAAACGAAATTGTATGCCATTTGTTTTAAAAAGTTCATGTTGTTGTGTGTTGTCGAACTCGCCCCCGTGGTCACACTGAAATGCTTTGATTTCTTTATGAAATAAAGTTTTCACATAGGCACGGAATTGAATAAATTTAGAAAATGCATCACTTTTCTTTTTAAGAGGATAAACCCACAAGAAATGAGAGAAATGATCAATAAATATGACATAATACTTGAAACCACTAACACTCAATATAGGGGACGTCCACATATCCGAATGGACAATATCAAAAGTGTTTGCAACAAAAGTAGAAGAATGCGAAAAAGGAAGCTTTACATGCTTACTAAGTTGGCACGCATGACACAAAGTCATAGACTTTGGTTTATTACACGATATAAATTTATTAAAAGCTAAAAAATATAGCACTTCATCACCAGGATGTCCGAGTCTTTGGTGCCACGTCGAATGGTTGGACGTCAAGAGAGCAGTGGGGTTACTAGTAGAAGAAGTGTGGAATGGATATAGATCTCCGATGCTATTACATCGGAGGAGCACTTGACGGGTCTAAAAATCCTGTACAGAAAAACCAAATTCGTCAATTAAATGCTACATTTATTATCACGGGTAAATTGACGAACGAATATTAAGTTTTTAATTATGTGAGGTGTGATTAGAACATTTTGAAGGTATAAGGGTCGATGCAAAGATGGCAAAATACTATGCCTGGTGTTAGTAACCGGTATGATAGACCCATTACCAACAACAATGGATGTATTAACGCGTTTATTAAGAATAGTTGTGAGTATACATGCGTTTTTCTGATCTAAGAGTGAAGTTGCACCATGATTAATAATACCTATTCCCGAATGTCCTTATTATTGTTTACCGTAGCGAAGGGTATGTAGCATTGAAAGTGAGAAAAGGAGTCGTTGGGGCTACACTGTATTCCCAGTATCCATGAGGAGCATGAGGGCATGGACCATATGGGCCATAAGTAGTGGATGTGACCTGGTTAGGGGCTGGACCAAGAATAGAACCAGTCGGGCTAAAAGCTTGTCCACTATTGTACTAAAATGAAGAATGACCAGCCCAATGTTGGTGTTGAGAGGGTCGTGGCTGAGCTTGAGGTCCACGAACATAAACCTGTTGATAGTGACCTTGTGGAGGAATAACATGATTGGTATTGTTACTTGTTTGAGAGTGAGTATTACCATTCTGTTTACCATGCATGTACCTACAGCGAGCACCAAAACGACAATTTCTGCGTTGGAAATTCCTACACAATTCCTTCTTGCCATTACCTTTGTTACCACTACCTGATGATGCGATGAGAACCGTGGAAGAAGACGGTGTGTCGCGAGCATGACCATGACTTTCTTTCCTCTTCAGACAGGACTCCTCAAGCAGAAGCATTGAGCGAGTCTTGAGTATGCTTAGCGGGTTCTTGCTGTGACGAATAATACTGCTGACATGCTCGTATTTGTCATCCAAACCATTGACCGCATACATAACCAGGTTCTTATCATCGATAGGAGAATCAATGTTTAAAAGAAGATCGGATATTACCTTTATGCATTTGAAATACTCGGCGATGGAGAGGCTGCCAAGTTCCAAGGATCGTAGCTCTTCATGAAGCTCCATAGCACGAGCATCCTTGTTATTATGGAAGAGATCCTCGAGACTCTTCCACACATCATGAGCCGAGACGTTCTTTTTCAAGACAATCTGCAAGAGAGATGTAGAAATGGTACCGTAAATCTAAACTTTGACTAAAGAGTCCATTTTCTTCCACTCTACAGCGTTAGAGGTCGTTCACGCATACGAGCCACCTAAAAGACCTTGGATACCAAAACTTAAACAATAAGTTATGAAGAGTTCACTCCAGGCATCATAGTTGAGTTGTTCGAGATCTAGGACGAGAGGGACATGAGCTTTGATGGTTGGAAACACCAAATAGGGTTTCTCCATGTTGATGGTTATGATGGAGGTGTGTGTTAGGAGTCTCACCAGACATTAAAAGGTTGAGGAATGGTGGCGGCTGCGTAGGGTTTTGGTGGAGGGAGGGGGTAAGGAGGTAGTTATGAGAGGAAAAAGGGAGACTATTTACAGAAGGATTGCTATTAGGGTCTGATTACCATAATAGGAATGTTTCCTTGTAATGATTATGCTGTTTCTCCATTAGCAATATATAGAAGTTTACCATATGGGTTTCTCTACATGAGATGGGCTGAGCTTACAATATGATACAATGAGTCTGGGCATGTTATGAGACAAGGATAAATACAAAAGTTATACAATGCAATATATACGATGGTTATTATATTCTACATCAAGGTAACAAACAAGTTAAGGATAACAAAATAGATTTGTCTGTTCAAAAATATGAAGAATTTACTATTTTTGATGATGAAACTATTGATTGCGCATTTGCTAGATTTAATACTATTATTACATCTTTAAAAGCACTTGACGAATCTTTTTCAAGTCGTCATCATGTTAGGAAATTCTTAAGGGCTCTTCCCACTAAGTGGCTTCCAAAGGTAACGGCAATAGAAGAATCCAAGGACTTATCAATACCACCTCTAGATGAACTCATCGATAACTTAAAGGTCTATAAGGTAGCGCTTGAAAGGACTCTGGGACTTCTAAAAACAAGAAAGAAAAATACAAATCTCTAGCAATAAAAGCAAAGAAAGTATCAAGTGACGAAGAAGTCGATCTCTTGTTTCGGTAGTAGTGATGAGGAATATGCAATGGCGGTAAGGGATTTCAAGAAATTTTTTAGAAGAAGAGGAAATTACGTCCGACAACTACATGACGACAAGAAGAACTTCTGAAGAGTAAAGGAAGAAAAGAAAAGGAAAGAGGAGCAAAGATGCTTCAAGTGTGGAGATCCGAATAACTTCATAAGTGATTTTCCCAAACACTCCTTTAACGATCAAAAGGCATTTGTTAGAGGATGTTGGAGTGATAGTGAAGAAGAGGACGACTCCAAGAAGGATAAAATTTGTCTCATGGCACTTGACAACAATGAGGTACTTTCCGACACTCTTTATTATAGTAGCTCATCTTTAGATAGCGAGTCATTGCAAAATGAGTACAACAAGTTATGCAAAATTAGTCTTAGGATAATAAACCAAAACAAACTCTTATAAGCTAAAAATGAAATCCTAGACAACGAGATTTGTGATCTTAAAAATAAGTTAGAACGACTAGAGAAAAATAAGGAAATTAGCATAGAATGTGAATCTTGTGTTAAACTTCATTCCAAGATTAAGTCACTTTCCTTAAAACTAGCTAAGTTCGAAAATAGTAGTTACTTCTTGCAAGAAATGATTGAAAATCAAAGATCACAAAAAGATAAAAAGGGCCTTGGATACACAAAAGATAGAGCTTCGACTAGCAAGGTAAAAATAGGATAAGTGGTTCAAGAAAGTAGGAAAATACCTACTGTAGAACCGACAGAGCCGTACCTCTGCTATTAGAAAACGGCTAGTTCAAATGTAAGGGAACCGGCCACTGCATAAGGTATGAGGAATTTTATAATTCAAACTAATTAAAAAGAACTAGTTCAGTCCCCACCACCCACCACCCACACCCCCTCCACACCGAAACATTTCCTCACACACTCACGCTCCACACTGCTCACGCTGCACCATCCGCCCCTCGCATACAAACACGGCTTTAAAGGCTTGTGTGTGTGTGTGTGTGTGTGAGAAGCGCAAAATCCAAACACGACCCAAAACACCCCATAAGAGACCAAACACTTTATACCCAAAAAGTGACTACCACCAAGTTGGATGGAACTATTCAACACAACAAGGATATCAATTTCAACTGCCCAACTTTAATTCGTGGGGACCTTATCCACCATACCCATACATGAACCAACCAAACAGTATGTATAACGCTAACGGATCCATGAGATATTAGGGATACATGTGTGTGTGTGTGTGTGTGTGTTAACAAAGTATCACCTTAAATCCCATAGCAGAGATGATAGAGAGAGATATCAGATCACCACCCAAATTGAATTATGCTCAAGACATATGACGGTAATAACGAATCTCTTCTCAACATATGAAGCTTATAATGGAGGTAATTTGTAGTGTTATGCTAGTAGTAACCATAAAAGCCAAGGATCCCATCGGCAAGCGTACAATTGACCTCATAATCTCTGTGTGTGATCATGATGTTAGTCATGTGAAATCTAAGTATCACCTAATTAGCATAGGTCAAATATGTGACAAAAAATACAAAGTCCTCTTTAGTGAAACCGGTAGTGAACTTCTTAAAGACGACATTACCATAGGAAGAAGGATTAGAAAAAATGGTCTTTATATAATGAAAATGGGGAATTCACATAAAGATAGTATTTGTCTAGCCTCAATAGATGATACTTTGACCTTATGGCATCAAATATTGGGTCACGCCAACGTGCGACTTATTCAATCGCTATCATCTAAGGAGCTTGTTAGAAACTTACCAAAGCTAAACTTTAAAAATCATTTTTGTGACGCTTGTAACATTGGAAAACAAGTACACGCAAGCCATAAGGCTAAAAACATGGTTTCAACTACAAAATAACGTTTTTTCCGTTTTTTTAAAGGGGGGGGGGGGAAAATAAAAAAAAAAACTTTTACATATGGAATTATTTAGTCCAATCGGCCATTCAAACTTTATGGAGGTAACTGATAGTATTAAAACTACCACATATCGGTTACACCACCACAAGCCCATGCCTACTATGACCAAAAAATACAGTGAAAATGGCAAAGATATGTGTGTTTTTGTGTGTAGGTATGGATAAGACAAAAATCACGAGAAAACCATCAAAAACAGGCAAACACGGACACGGGAAATAGAAGAGTACAAAAGAAGCCGAGAAATCAAGCCAAAGTCAAAAAGTCAAAGCTCTAAGTCAACTAAACAAAAGTCAAACACTAAAGGACAAAAAACTAAAGTTACACATTCAGTCCCTCAAGAATCCAAAACTGCACAATTAATACCTAAAGCCCATTACCCTTTTAAATAAGTCCAGGGACCATTTTTGCCAAGATTAAAAGTTATTATCCACTAGTACATTATAGTTTAACAACGACAAGGACTAAGGTTCGCCAATGCCCCCCAAAGTTATTGGCCCCGTTTACACAATTCTGATGTTAAACAGTGATAATGGCGCCAAAAACACGTTCCCTATTATCAATTCACCCACTCACCTCTTTACCACAGTTCAAACCAAGTGGGCTCCTTAATTCAAGGTTGAATTGGGACAAATTCAGAGGTCTAGTACAAAATGGCAGGGACAAAAATGTAAACTTAAGCTTCTTATTGGCTCACCCAAGCTAGGAGGACATGTGGAAGTGAAAGAAGCACAAGGAAATGATTGATTTTACTCTTCTATCACTCACAGAACAAGCACAAATGTCTCAAATCACGGATTGCCACGTTGGCAATCCGTGTGAGATAGTTTGTGATCCAAGGGTCATAATCAACTCTCTAATGATTAGAAGATCATATGGATATGATAAGAAGGAGCATGTAGAGCAAGGAAAGCCTAGAACCTTCAGCTTGTGGCTATAAATAGCACACACACACACACACACACACACACACACACAGGGGATCATCTTCTTTTTGAGTTTTTAGAATAGTAGTAGCTTTTAGCTTAATTTTTAGTCAAATGTAATTTACTTTTAAGTGTAATCTGTTTTCAAGTAATGTAATCGAGTTAGTCATTAATAAAAGCATTTTAGTTTTCATTAATTTCTTTTCATTTCTAAAGCTCTCATCACTTTCAAAATTCAAATTACTGTCAATAAGCTTCTATAAGCTCAGTCTAGCTCTCACTAGTCTATAAGCTAGTGATTGAGCTTAATCATACTTTAACAATATCTTAATCATAAAATCAGCTCAAATTACCCTTGCTTATTGAACTTGGACTTATGGAAGGGGAGCTAGGTTTGGAAGAGCTCCCAGGGCTTTACCTAGACTTATCCATAACAGCGATAAGCTAGTTTAGAACATGTAGATGCTTATTTGAGCTTATGCTTCTGTTTAGCTGAAGGTCTTGGTTAGTTTCCTTTTAATTTTATTACTTTAGATTTCTAGCTTGACATTTGCTTAATAGATCTCTTAGATTTACCTATTTGCTTATTAGTAGTTTAAACTGCTCATCAAGTTGCTTAATTGGGCTTATTTGCGATTCATTTTGCTTATTAATCATGTTTTACTATATGTTTTTAGCTAATATAGTTTAGAGCTTAGTTTTTCATAGTTTGCCTTTAAAATCATTCTCCCTCCTCTCTACCCAATCCACACCATCACCTCTATTAGTTAGCAATAGTGTAGACCTTTGATTTCAGCTTTAGTAATTGTTGATTTATGACTGTTAGGGTAGTTTTAAGCTAGTGAATATCTGGTAGTAAGAATTTGCTAGTAGGATTTAATTTGATAAGTCATGACATATGTGTAAGGATTTGTTGGAATAAGTTTTTTTGACCTTTTAAAGTCAAAATTATTTTGTAATTTTTCTTTGGTAAGCTTGATGTTCATGATTGATTAGGATTTAAGAAGGTTTTAGATAATTGTTTAATCTTGAATTCATTTTTAAGCTTAATATTTTTGTGTCTGCACCAGGGTTAAAACTAGTTTTCTAATTTCTTGCTTATTTACTTAGGTACATTTGCTTTTCAAAGTCATAAAAAGACAAAAAGACCAAAAACAGTAGTAAGTGAATTTCAAATTATAAATTTAGATTTTCAGCTTGTAAGGCTTAATTTTATGATTGATAATGAAAGCCTTTTAGTGGTAGAGTAAGTTTACAAAATCTAAGCTTCTGTCATAGCTTAATGAGCTTAATAGCTTAATTTGATTTTGAGTTTTTAAGTGTTCATTCCTGAGTTAGCCTTTAGATCTTTAATTTCAGATAGCTTTATTGTTTAATATTCAATTAATTTTTCAATTCTAATTAGTAGGCATCATAAGGATTCTAGATCAGCTTTTGGTTTTTGATTTGAGCTTAAAATAAGCATTGTGCAAGAGTTTAAGTCCAAGTTTAAGCATTTTGAGTCAAAGGCTACTTTCTGAGGCACTTATTCATATGTTCCTTCAGAGCTTAATTGTCATATTCAGACAAAAAAGTGTAGTTTTTTTAAAGTTGTTCAAAAACAAGTTTTTAATAAGTTTGGATATTTAGTTTTTGTTAAAATAAAAGTGAAAAAAGAGCTCAAAAAAGGTTGTAAGCCCATACCTTGAACCCTAAGGCCTCTTGGCTCAATAGCAATGCTTTACCATTGTGTTCATAGTCAATCGTGAGTTTGAGTTATTGAACACACAATTACTTTATCACCTTTTTGGGCTTGTAAGCCCATAAGCACTTCACAGCTAAATCTGCTTATTTAGGGGCTTAAATGTTTAGCTTTTCGATAGTTTTTATTTTTCTTGTTATCCTAGTTCCTTTTTAGATTTCCCCTGATTTTTTGTTAATTTTCTATTTTGTAGATTATTTTTAATCATTTTTCTTAGGTTTTAATTTTTGAAAAATCTAAAAAAATAGAAAAAAGTTTTAAAAAATACAAAAAATAGTTTTTAGTTTTAGAAAAATTAGTTTTAGTTTAAACTTTCCATTTGTGTCATTTACGAGGTACGACTCATCTTAAGAAGCAATTTTTAAGAGTTACCGTGAAGTAATTCGATTATTTGGTTTAAGTTGGTCTTTCCGTGCTATCGTTTTAAAATAGATTGTTAAAAAAATTAAAAAAAAATTAGTGTAATTTTTGTTTACTTTTTAATTTCTTTTCTTTATTTTTAGTGCATGCGCACTCGTTCTCAAGCTCGTAATCGAAATCGACCGTCACAACATAATAAACACCGCGTTTGTTGGTGAGGAACCTGGGATTACAATGCCGACAATCGTACCATAGGCTCAAATGCTTACAAGCTCCCATAGAAGGGGATAGAAGAATGCAATTGTCTCTTGTTACCACTGATAAATGACATAAATAATTTTGAACTCAATAAACTTTGATTAATCTTGTACAAAGTAATCAATTTACGGGTAGGCAAGACCCTCATAATCATCTCAGATTTATTCAACAAGGTTTACTTCTACGTTTAGACATTCGGACGTTCCGAATACGATCGATTAAGCTTTTGCTTTTTCCTTTTTCTCTCGAGGGTGAAGCCCGGATTTGGCTTGATAAAGAACCCCCTCGATCGATTCTAACGTGGGGTGATCTTGTCTCGAAATTCATAAACCAATTCTTTCCACCTTCGAAAACAACTTACCTTCGAAATGAAATCATCAATTTCTTGCAAAAACCGAATGAAACTTTCAACGAAACATGGGAACGTTTTAAAGGACTTCTTCGTCAATGTCCTCATCATAGATTCTCGGAATTACATCAACTTGATACTATCTACAACTCTTTGAATACAAATGATCAAGATGCCTTTATCTATTCCGCCTCCTGGTGTGAAAAATTCTAGCTAATGATGCTCTATTGTCTTATCCCAAAAAAACATCTGGTCACTCCAATGTAACTAACATCCCCATCCATACCCTGGAATTGAACCCCCCGAGTGCCCCCCCCCCCCCCCCGAGTACGAAATACTCCTCTTTCTACGTTCTTAACCCCTTTCTAATTCTTTTGAAATTCAACAACTCACCGCTTCTCTGAATATAAATGGTATTCGAATGAGCCTATTAGAAAAGATGATTAGTGAAAAGAATGTTACGACTCCTGCTACCGTCAAAAGCAGTGAGGAAGTTTGTGGTGGTTCAAACCATAATTTCAACCAATTGTGGTAACAAGGAATGAATTTCCATTTTTCAATGATAACATTCTTCAATTCAACTAAACGCCGCCGTTGATCAACTGGTTCAAAGAAATCCTCCTAATTTGGCAAATCAAATGAGACACTGTTTTATCAACTAAATGTTCAAGCAAACCAAGGAATCAACAAAGCGATATCAAGGAAACCAATTTCAATTCGATCAAAACGTGGAAACAAATTTCGCAACCAAAAAAAAAAAAAACCATTTCCAAAAACAATCAAGGGAGCCGTTTATCAAACTCCACCATACCAACCACCAACAAATCAACCTTCTGGTTAAATCAAGCTTTTACTCCGTTTCACAATTCAAGAGAGTTTCTAAAACGATTTTGACACGTTTCATCTAACTGCTAAAGATATCGAACAATGCATAATTTGCAAATGAAATGGACAATTACAATGTAAAACATTCAAAATGATTTTCAAAGACGTTATAACGTAATTCTCAAAAGAAAAACGATTTACTTTACAAAAAAATGATGCTACGTTTTATGCTAAAACTATCATACCCAACCAAGCTTCAAGTTCATAGTTCTTTACCAAGCAACACCATACCAACCCTAGGAATGAAGCCAAGGCATTACCACCACGAAGTGGTAACCTATATGATGGACTCCGATTCCACCGTCAGTGGTTGGAAAAGGAAACCCTGATTGGTCAGGCGCATACGGTGCACTCTCCAAAAACAACGTAAGACAACATCCAACCTCCTTCGGTCCAAGATCCAAATAAATACATGTGTGTGTGTGTGTGTGTGTGTCCTTCAAGACCTAAGACTAGTTTGCCTAAACCTTCAAGACTTGCAAAAGGAGAAACTCCGTGAAAAGGATGATCATCTAGTTCCAAGTTTATGGAAATATTCCGTAATCTTACTTTGACTAAGTTTTGCGGACGCTCTTATTCATATGCCTAAGTTTGCTCCGATGTTCAAAAAAGAATAACAACAACCAATAACATAAAACTCTTAAACCAATTGACACTCATAAATAAAAATATTATATGCTTTATACCACAAAAAATCAATGTTATAATCAATTATCCCTTAATCATACTAACACAATCGCACTCTTCTCCTCACTCGCCCTCTTTTCACCTTTAAACTCCAACTTCCCTCTATACTTTGCTTAACGACCTCTTAACATCTCATCGCCTTCTTTCCACTTTTGGAACAATCATTGTCTCGTTCCTAAATTATACTAAATTTTGATTAGAATTAGCGACCCTTGAACAATACCAAAGTGTGTGTGGTGTAGCGAAAATGTTGTTTGTTAAGGTAAATGTTTACTTTCCGGCGATTTTGTTTGTTCTAGATTTCATAGCGATCCTCGATTACGTTGATTTACATCCTGAGACCATTCTTAGGCCGGCTCATCGCTTTTAATTGATGTGTATGAAGAGATTAATTCTTAGAATTGATGAATCAATTCTTTGACCCTTAAATGTGGTGACACTTCCTTCTTTTCATACAACAATCTGAATCATTGAGAAAGTTGATTTATTGATGTCACATGTGAAGATAGACTCACAAAGAAGTTTTAGATTTTTCCGATTCTGTTTGCATATGGAAATCTTCTCGGATAGATCCGATGTTTCCATCTTCTTCCGACTCTCACTCTTTCTGGGGATAGTGATTTTCTACTTTTGGAAGAAGCTGATACTTTTCTTGCTCTAGACCGATGATCTACTTCACGGGGGGGGGGTTGGAAGAAGCTGATACTTTTCTTGCTATAGCCGATGATCCAACTTCACCGGAAGTTGATGAAGCTTATTATGACCCAGAGGGGGACATTCTCCTTCTCGAATCTCTTCTCAATAGTGATCCTTCGCCTTCACTAAATCAAGAAAGTTACTTACCAGAAATCAAGAAAGAGCTTAAAGTTTGTAAATCTGCCGAATCTTCAATCGATGAACCTCCCGAGGTTGAACTTAAGGACTTACCACCTCATCTCGAATACGCATTTTTAGCAGATAACAACAAGTTGCCTGTTATAATTGCCAAAGATTTGAGCGATGATGAAAAGACCGCTCTCATAAAGGTTCTTAAATCCCGAAAGCAAGCAATTGCTTGGAAGCTCTCTGACATTAAGGGTATAAACCCGGAATTTTGTTCTCATAAAATTCTAATGGAAGATGACTATGAACCAGCGGTCCAACATCAGAGAAGGGTTAATCCAAAGATCCATGATGTCATTAAAAAAGAGGTTGAAAAACTTCTTGACGCTGGATTGATCTACCCAATCTCGGATAGTCCTTGGGTGAGCCCAGTACACTGTGTACCAAAGAAAGGAGGAATGACCGTAGTAACCAATGATGATAACAAATTAGTGCCGACAAGACTTGTAACATGATGGAGAGTATGCATAGATTATCGTAAGTTGAACGAAGCTACAAGAAAAGACCATTTCCCTTTTCATTCATGGATCAAATGCTTGAGAGACTCGCAGGAAATGAGTACTATTGTTTCCTCGACGGTTTCTCGGGTTATTTCCAAATTCCAATTGATCCAAATGACCAAGAAAAGACCACATTCACCTGCCCATACGGAACGTTTGCTTATCGCCGCATGCCTTTTGGTTTATGCAATGCACCAGGCACGTTTCAAAGGTGTATGATGGCAATCTTCCATGACATGATTGAAAAGACAATGGAAGTCTTCATGGATGATTTCTCGGTTTTTGGAAATTCTTTTTCTATGTGCCTCACCAATCTAGAAAAAAATGCTTAAACGGTGTGAAGACACCAACTTAGCTCTAAATTAGGAAAAATCCATTTCATGGTGAAAGAAGGTATCGTACTCGGACATAAGATCTTGAAGAAAGGAATTGAAGTCGACAAAGCTAAGATCGATGTGATTTCTAAGCTACCTCACCCAACTACCGTTAAGGGAATTCGAAGTTTTCTCGGGCATGCTGGTTTTTACCGAAGATTCATCAAAGACTTTTCAAAGATCTCTCGACCCATGACCCATCTCTTAGAGAAAAACACTCCTTTCATCTTCTCGGAAGATTGCATTCTAGCTTTTCAAACATTGAAAAAGAAGTTAACCGAAGCTCCAATTCTCATTGCTCCAAATTGGGACCAACCTTTTGAAATCATGTGTGATGCAAGTGATTATGCAATAGGTGCGGTTCTAGGACAAAGGATTGAGAAGCATTTTAGACCAATTCACTATGCGAGCAAAACAATGACCGAAGCATAATCGAATTATACAACAACGGAGAAAGAGATGCTTGCGGTAGTTTACGCCTTTGAGAAGTTTCGATCATAACTTATCATGAACAAGAATGTTGTTTACACAGACCATTCCGCTTTAAAATACCCCTTCAATAAGAAAGACGCCAAAGCAAGATTTCTTAGATGGGTTTTACTCCTCCAAGAATTTGATTTTAAAGTAATTGATACCAAAGGAGCTGAAAACTATGCAGCCGATCACCTCTCTCGTCTTGAAAACCCTTACGAACATGTTTTTGATCCAAAAGAGATTAACGAGACTTTTCCTCTTGAAACATTGAATACGGTGACTTCTCATGATGACCAAAATATCCCATGGTTTGCCGATATAGCAAATTACCATGCGGGGAATTTTCTTATCAAAGGAATGTCAACCCAACAAAAGAGGAAGTTTTTCAAAGACGTGAAGCATTATTTTTGGGATGATCCCTATCTCTTTTGTACATGTGCGGACCAAATCATCCGTAGATGTGTATTTGGCCAAGAAGCTCTTGAAATCCACAAGGCTTGTCATGAAGGACCCACCGGGGGCCATCACAGTGCCAACATCACAGCTTGGAAAGTATTTGACGTCGGATTCTTTTGGCTGACAATTTATAAGGATGCTTACAAATTGATCAGATCTTGTGATGCATGTCAAAGACAAGGTAAAATCTCTCAACGTGATGAGATGCCTCAAAATGCAATCCAGGTTTGTGAAATTTTATGTATGGGGTATTGATTTTATGGGACCTTTTCCGTCGTCTAGAGGAAACAAATATATTCTGGTAGCCGTCGATTATCTTTCCAAATGGGTTGAAGCGAAAGCGCTCCCCACCAACGATGCTAGAGTAGTTGTTAAGTTCTTAAAATCCCTTTTCTCCCGATTCGGTGCTCCTAGAGCAATTATAAGCGATCGAGGGACCCATTTTTGTAACGATAAGTTTGCAAAAGTCATGTCAAAATATGGTGTCACCCATCGTCTTTCGACTCCTTACCACCCTCAAACGAGTGGTCAAGTTGAAGTCACGAATCGAGGTCTTAAAAGAATTTTGGAGAGGACGGTAGGAGAAAACCGTGCCTCATGGTCAGACAAGTTAGATGATGCATTATGGGCTTTTAGGACCGCTTACAAGACTCCAATTGGATGCACTCCGTACAAGTTAGTTTATGGAAAAGCGTGTCACTTACCAGTTGAACTAGAACACAAAGCATATTGGGCTCTTAAGCATGCCAACTTCGATTTAAAGACCGCAGGAGATCATCGAAAGCTTCAACTCAATGAACTTAGTGAGCTTCGTGATCAAGCTTACGAGAATTCATTAATCTACAAGGAGAAGACAAAGAAACTACACGATTCCAAGATAAAGAACCGAATCTTCAATGTTGGTGATCAAGTCTTGCTTTTCAACTCCCGATTAAAGATTTTCTCCGGAAAGCTCAAATCCCGATGGTCCGGACCTTTCACAATCACTGAAGTTTATCCTTATGGCACTGCCAAGTTGTCTCATGCCGACGGTTCTAATTTCAAAGTCAACTGCCACCGTTTAAAGCATTACTATGGAGGGGATACACCACCATTGGTTATCCCGGACCTCCAGACTTTCCCTAAGGACAACTAAATTCAGGGATCGAGTCGAGCTTGCGACTCGGTGAACAAAAACAAGCCGCTTCGTGGGAGTTCACCCCATGCTTATCCTTTCTATTTTCTCTCTATTTTCTATTATCTAATGTGTTGTGTTGAGAGAGGCTTGTACTCTTTCCGATTTCTCGATGTTTGTTGCTTGTTTGTTGTGATTTTTGTAGGATCGACCTAACAATTTTTGAAGCCTCTCGTGTCCGGTTGATTTGTCCCGTTCTACTCGAGCTTCTCATCCTTTGTGAAAAATTAGTTTGGGGAGATCCGATATCCTTTCATCATTATCGATTAACGTTTATCTTTGCATAATTCATAAACGGCTTAGATTTTCGTAGAGACCCGACTTTAAACATTGAGGACAATGTTTCATTTTAGTTTGGGGAGGGAATCTATTGATTTGATGTTGCCTGCTTATTGTTTTGTTCTCACGTACCCGTTTTCCCACAAAAGTAGCAAAAAATTTTAAATTTTTAAGTTCTTATTTTAAATTTTTAATCTAAAAAAAAAAAAAAAAAAAGTGTTAAGACAAAAATGTAGGTTCTCCCGCTGAAAGAATAAAAAGTAATATTTTTGACCCGATCGTACTGTATAGTTCTAGCTTTCCTCCCTTAAACAAGATAATGAGAAAGTTTTGTGCAAGACTCATGGATTAGACTTAAAACAGCTAGACATTGAAATCATTAGTCAAAGAAAACTGTTTCTTAATCTCAAGTAATTTTAAATATCGCCGAATTAGGATATTATATAGGCTAATCATAATGCAAAATTGTCTCTGCAAAGAACGAGAAATGAAAGTGTTATTTATAAGTCATGACATTAACGTAAAGAAGTTGGATTGTCTTCAAGCCGACATTGATTCAATTGTGGCTTAATCTCCATTAGATTGGTTTCACCTCAATATCTAAAATGTTTATTTTAATATAGATTTGTATGGTTTTTTTGGTTAATAATTACTAATAGAATTTTCTTAGTGACCTTATGTGATTAGGAATGAGTATACATAGGAATACTTAATTTGGTTTAAATATAAATATATATATATATATATATATATATATATATATATATATATATATATATATATATATATATATATTTATCTATATATATATATATATATATATAAAATAATAATAATAATGAATAATAAAAAATAAGTATCTCTGCCAGATTCTTTTCATCGTGTTCGGAGGCGTGTCCGATGTGGTGTTTTTCATATAAGGTAGGGGTCCGGTGGGGTCATAATAAAAAGAATAACCACATTGACACTTCGCTATCGATGTGGCTTCGAATAAAAGGCACCGGTTTTACTTATAAATTCCGAAGTCGAAATATGTTTGCTATTACATCGTGTCGGAGTCGTGGGCCGATGTTGTATGCCTACTAAAGGACCTGAGGTTTAATAAATAGCATTAATAATTGTCTTACTTATTACCTTAAATATCTAAGGGTATATGGTGCAAATAAGATTGGTTCAAGTCCTTGTCTGTAAAGAGCCCGTAGGGTATATGACATTAATGTTCCTTTGCTTAAAAGTAGCCCTAATCAAAGCCAACTTTGTTGTCCGTCGAATTTGACTATTAATCTTGATGCATTTGATCTATTGAAAAAGGGCTAGAGCTAAATTTATAGCGTTCATTACCATTAACGCTTTATTTTGGAATTAATAAAATAAAGTCTTAAAGAGCCTTTGGGTATATGACTTAAGTAAAATCCTGAGATACAAAAGTAGGATTTGCGGGAGGAAAAGTAAGTACACAATTAGTATTTATGAGTAGTGATAGTGTCATGACTTGTAATTAGCAATGATCTTGTTTATAAGCTTAGCATGGGAAAAGTGAAAAATCAGGGATGATGAAATTATCTTTTAGACACTTAATTGTGCTTTTTGTTCTATGATCCTCAAAGTTACCAATGAGGTAATGAAAACAATACATTATGTCAACACAAATAAGTTGTAGTTAGGTAATTAATTATCAAGAAAAATCATAAAAAGAAAAAAAATCTTTGAAAATGGGATTCGGGTGTTTTATAACTTGTGATCTCTTAATTCTCTCAACAAAAATCTTTGCTATTTTTCAAAGGTTTAGTTTGGGGAATTTTTGAGGTATTTGGTTATAAGGCATGTGATATTGCGTGAGGACACACAATCGTTTAGTTTGGGGAATTTTGATAAGTGTAGAATACACATATCCATTTATGCCTAAAATAACCCAATTAAACCCAAAACAGACCAAAAATGGCAAAAATATGCTTGTATTTGTGTTTTGTGTGTGCAGGTATGGATAAGTCAAAAATCACAAGAAAACAGTCAAGAACAAGCAAGCATGGACACGAGAATCAGAAGAGTACAAAGCCGAAGCCAAGAATGTCAAGCCCCAGTCAAAGCCCAATCCAAAGCCCACTTTCCACTCATAACTAACCACAAGGGCCAGTTTTGCAATAATCGAAAGTCCTTTTATAATCAAGGAAAGAAGAAAAAGAACACAAGGGCCAAATGTGTAAACCTTCCCAAAGTTCAACAGTTTTAACTGTCAAAGAAGGGGCGGGAAACACATTTACTATTCATCGTCTTCTTCATATTCACCCCCATGGTAAAACAAGGGGCAAATCAAAATTAGAGGGTGCTTAAGTCAATTCAAGAGGTCTACATCACAAACCCAGGGTCAAATCAGTCTTTATCAAAGGATTCATTAAAGAAGAGCCACGTCAACAATTAAAGAAGCACAAGTTTATGTGGGTTTTTGTGCTAAATCACTCACAAAACTAACACAAACGTCACATCAAAGAATGCCAGCCTGGCAATCCTCAGGTGTCCACAAATTGATCCAACGTCCCACAACATAGATCAAATGATTGAAGAAATGAATGGCAGAGATTGAAGGTTTGGAGAGTAAGGCAAGAGGTCCTAGAAGCTTCAGCTTGGCACTATAAATAGGCCTCATTCTCACACACAAAAAGGTGTGGTTGTTTTTCTTTTAAATCTAGTTTTTATGTAATTTTTAGTAGCTTAAATTCGTATTTTTCCTTAAATGTAATGTTCTTTTTTTAGTAATGTAATTCAGTTTTAATTAATGAAATTCAGTTTTAATTTGTCATAAGCTCTTCTTATTTTCAACCTTTAAGCTCTCCTAATAAGCCATATTGTCTCAAAAAGCTAATAAGCTCATATTAAGCTCTTTCAGTCTATAAGCTGAAATAGAGCTGTTTGAATTCAGTATTAATCTTATCTAAACCTTAAATTAGTTAAATCTATTATGGATCTAATTGGATTAGAGCTTTTTGGAAGGGGATCTTAACTTGGAAGAGATCCCAAGGACTTATACTCTAGCTTATTCATAAGCTAGAGAGCTTGTAGCTGCCTTAATTGGTTCCTTTTGTTTAGCTAAAGGATCAAGTAAGTTTCTCTTTTCATTAATCTCTAATTTCAGTTTAAATTGCTTAGTTATAGTTTATATGCTTAATATTGCTTAATTGCTTATTCTCTTTGCTTATTAGTGTTTAAATGTCTCTTCTAGTACTTATTAGTTGTTTGTTTTCATCTGTTTTTGCTTAAGTAGTTATAGATCTTTAGTTATCAATTTCTGTCATAAAAAACTCATAAAATCCAAAAATATTAGTTTAATTTTTTCACTACATACTTGCTTATTGCTTATTTGCTTATGAAAGAAGTTTGCTTTATTAGTGTTATATTTTGGCCTTAACTACTTAATAATCCTAGTTGCTTATATGTTTTTTTGATTAAATTAGTTTGATCTTATCTTTATATATTTGTCTTAAAAACCTCTAAAAACCAAAAATATAGTAAAATAGTATAGATCTTAGATTAATGCTTATTTAGTTGTTAAGTCTTGTTAATTAAGTTTGTTTTAAGCTAGTTTTTATCTGGTATTAGATACTTGTTAAATAGATTTGCAAAATTAGCTTTAACTAAAGCCTGCCAATACTTTAAAGGGGTGTTTGGTTTGGTGCACTTTGACCTCTAAAAGTTAATTTCACTTGTGCAATTTGCTTAAGTCAGCTAAGTTTTCATTTAAAATTAGTTTTCATTCAGTTTTTATAAGTTAGAGTTCAAAATTTCAAAAGATATGGCTTATTATAAGTATTCAGCACCAGGGGAGCTTGTTGCTTAGGTTTTAATTGTGTTATTTTGTTCCAAAGCCCTTTAGGCTTGGAATTTGCTTGCATTGTGTTAACACACTCTAATTGAGTGTGTTTAAGTGCAGGTTTACCCTTTTGGTAACCTGCACTTTTGTGTGCACATTGTGCAAAAAGGCAAAGTACAACTTAAAGTTAGTACTGTCACCTTTAAGGTAGTCTTTAGTTAAGTAAAAGTAGTATTTAGGATCTTAGATTAAAGTAGGATTAAGTTTAGTTATAGCTTATTATAGAATTAGTCTTAAATTGCATTTTCTAGCTTATCTTCTAGCTTAAATTTAGCTGTCAAAAGTCACAACACTCACAAAACAGCCAAAAGCAATACTTAGGAATTTTAGATTCTTTCTTTGCTAATTTAGCTTATGATTCTAGAATTTTCAACTTATATAGATAGATTAAAAGTAGTAATATAACCCTTAAATGTTTTAGAGCTCCCTAGTTAGCTTTTTAAAAAAGTTTTTTTTAGGTTTTATTACTTATTTATTATGAGTTACTTGCTTATTTCCTGAGTTTGTTAAGTCTTGCTTAATTTCAGTAGCTTAAAAGTCCTTCTTGGTTAGATGTCTTAGCATTTTTAGATTAGTCAAATCCTAAGCTATCTAGATCATTTTTCCTTTTTAGAATTGAGCTTAATTTGAGCATTTTATAGCTGTTTTAGTAAAGCATAGCCCAAACACCCACTTTCTGTTAACAGCTTTTTGATAAGCTGTTATAAAGCTTATTAGTGAGTTTCAGCTTAAGGTCTTTTTATTAAAATAGCTTATTTTAGTGCCCTTTTTAAGTCTCAAGTTTTAGTTTTTCATAAAAGTCAAAAAAATATAAAAAATTGCAAAAAGTGGGGTGTGCCTGCCTCGAACCCACGACCTTCATGCTATAATACCAACACCTTAACCGTTTTGCTACATTAGCTCATCCAACCATAGTTCACACAATTTAATACTTACACACGTTTTTACTTTCCTTTTTATTAAAAAGCCGTAGCTTAATAAGCTTATTGGGCTTATTCGTTTAGCAATGTTGTTTTTCTTATTTTTCTTAAGTTCCTGCTAGTGATTTAGACTTTTCCTGAATTTTTCATATTTTCCACCTTTTATTTTATTTTTAATCATTTTTCGAAAGTCAAAATTTTATTAAATACATAAAAAATAGAAAAAAGTTTTAGAAATATACAAAAAAATAGTTTTTAGTTTTATAAAAAATAGCTTAAGGTTTACATCAAGTAAAATCATTTTCACACTTTTTAGATTTTAAATTTCATTTTTGAGCTTTAATTTTTAGTTTTAAAAATAGAATTTTAATTTTTAAAATAGTTAAATATATTTTTCTTTGCTCTTATGATATTTTAGACTTTTCTAAGCTTAAAAATTATTTTTCCAAATTTTTAGGACTTTATTTACTATTTTCTAGGATTTAATTTAGTTTAATTTGTTTTTAATTCATAATAAATTCAAAAATAATCAAAAAAATGTTTTTCTTTTTCCTAAAATTTTCTTTTGTCCTATCTTAGGTTTAGAAATTTAGTTTACATTTTTAGGGTTTAATCTTAGTTTATTTGCTTATAAGTCGCATTTTATTTGTTTTCCGTATTTGTTTGTTCAAATTGTTTTTAATTGTCAATTTTAATTGTTGCTTTAGATAATTAAATCATCCATTTGCTTATTCAAATCATTATCCGAACTTAAACGGGGACTCAATTTCACTAGTCATTGGGATAAACGACCCGGGTGATCATATTTACCCGATTTTAATATACGTATTAATATTATATTATATAGATTTTTTGAGAGTGAATTTTAATCAAGGGTAACTTGTAATTTCTTAATACTCATTTTAAAGTAATATATTTTATAAATATTTTAGGTATATAAAACTGCTATCAAGTCGCACTGAGCCCAATGCATGGAGTTGTTTTTACATAGGTACCGGACACAACCATAATACAAAGGTTTTGTAATAAGGATAAGGTTTTGTAATTAGGAATAAAGTTCTGTAATGAGAATATTTGTCCTGGAGAAAAAAGACGAACGCTTATACAATAAGGCAATATTGTACAAAATATTAATAGGATGAAGTTAATGTTAGGTCGTGGCCGGGTACCGTTGTGCGTTGTAGAGGCTAGTTGGTGCGTTGTAGAGGCTAGTTGGTGCGTTGAGTAGAGATTGTTTGGTTTGTTGTGTAGAGATTTCTGTGCGGTTATTTTCATCTGTTGAGGTGAGTTCTCGTAGCCCCACTTTTTTAAAAATCTTTTCTGTTGGGGGGAAATGATACTCAAATGTGTTTTGAACTGTTTTCTAAATTGTGCGAAATGTGGTTTTGTTTTTGGGATAATTTATGTGCTTATGACTGCTATGTGAATATATGTGATGTGATTTTACTTACATATATTGTGTTTGGCATGGCAAGGGTTCTGATTTTACTTGCATGTACTGTGTTTGGCATGGCAAGGGTTGTGGTCCTGCCCTAATATAGTGCTCTAGCTGGTAGGCCCTTTAGGTGCGTTAGTGACATATCAGAGTTGCGGCTCTAAGAGCATTGGTATATGCTGGTTTTGGTGACTAGCGGGGATGCTAGGTCATCGCACATGATTAGCGGGGATGCTAAGTGATGGGGTTGTTTGCATATATTCACTGTCATATTGCACAATTGTCCACTGTTTAAATGATTGGCACAACAACTGGGTTTAAGGTCAAACCTACGAGCTCACCAACATTATTTTTAACGTTTTCAAGTATCATTTTCAGGTGTGTCATAAAAAAGGTAAATTAGGAGTATTTGGGAACAAAGATGAGTGCATTTGGGAGTTTATTGAATGACAACAGTTTGACTTTTTCAAGGTTGCGAAATTATAAACTTTTGTAAATAAACTTTTGTAAACAATGTATGATATGATCTTGTATCTTGTGCAATGTGAATCATTGATCGCATTCCTCGTGTTTCCAGCCCTGACGGGGTGTGGCAACACAAGCCTGAAATGAATATGAAGTGATTCATTCCTGAGAAAATTAAATTTCCCGTTGTTAGGCAAAGTTTTTATTTTGAAAATACTTGCCTTTAAGATTATGACCAGGTTGTTATCTGAAATAATAACAAGCCATATGACATATTTTCAATTCGAACTTTATTTACAGCTTTGTGCCATTATTGAATGACATTTCTAAAGCCGTAAATATTTTCGATGCTATAAAACATGTCATCAAAAACCATTTTTGTATTTTTCTGATTTATTTTTAATTTTTAATTTTCTTTTTTGAAAAATTTATATAAAATGAATAATATTTTTGGTTTTTATGTTTTTCATATATACAAATAATACATAAGATATATTACGAGTTACCACCATTACTCGTTTTCTTCCTCTGTCAGACGTTTAAGCGTTTCCGGAGACATGCTTCTTATACCGAGTTTTTCGATCAAGAAGTTGAATCTTTCTCGAGGCAAGGGTTTGGTGAAGATGTCAGCCAGTTGATATTTCGTCCTAATAAAGTAGAGTTCCACTAGTCCATTCTCCACCTGCTCCTTTATAAAATGGTAGCGTACATTGATGTGCTTTGCTCTTGAGTGTTGAACGTTGTTGCAGCATAGAGCAATTGCACTTTTGTTATTGCAGTACAGAGGAATCTTATTGAATTGAAAGCCAAAATTTGTTAGATGTGAACGCATCCATAGGATTTGAGCACAACACCCAGATAAGGCAATATATTTAGCCTCTATACTCGAGATCGCAGTGCTCTTTTGCTTCTTGGAAGACCAGCTAACAAGTTTGTCACCTAAGAATTGAGCGCTTCCTAATGTATTGCATCTAGTGTCTTGACACCCCGCTTGATCTGCGTCAGAATATGTTGTTAGAGACATACTGGTATCCTTCGAATACCAGAGACCCATGTTAATGGTTTCCTTTAGGTATCGAAAGATCTGCTTAATTGCATTTAAGTACTTTTCGGTAGGCTTTGCCTGATACCGGGTACATAAGCAGACTGCATAAATAAGGTCGGGTCTACTTAATGGCAGATACATGAGGGATCCAATCATGTCACGGTAAAGTGTAGCATCAACTGGTGTCCCCTGTAGATCTTCACCGGTTTATTCTTTTCTATCATAGGTGTGTCTACAGAATCACTAGTTAGCAAACCATATTTTTTAATAATTTCATAAGCATATTTTGACTTGTTTAGAAAGTTGCCTCTGGGACTTTGAGAAATTTATAATCCTAAAAAGAATGACATCTGCCCCATCATCGACATCTTGAACTTAGTGGTCATCAGATTAGCAAACTCATTACACAAAGCAGTATTAGTGGATGCAAATATTATATCGTCAACATAAATTTGTACCAGTAATAAGTCGTTTCTTGCTTTCCGTGTGAAGAGTGTTGGATTCACTACACCTTTGGAGAAATGTTTTGAAATGAGAAAACTTGACACATGTCGTACATGCACATTAGGTGCTTGTTTGAACCGTAAAGAGGGCCTTTTAAGCTTTGTACACATGCGATGGGATTGTCCTGTCTCCAAGCAAGATACTTCGGTTGAGAAACGTTGACCGTCTTCTTTGAGCTCGCCATTTAAAGAAAGCCGTTTGAGTCCATTTAGACGATCGTCATATTCTTGTTTGGCTGCATTTTGCTACAAGATAACGATGGCCTCTATTCTTGCAACCGGTGCAAATGATTCCTTAAAATCGATACCTCCTCTTGCTTGAATCCCTGAGAAAGTAATCTAGCCTTATTCTTTAATACCCTACCAAATTCGTTTGTCTTGACCTTATAAATCCTTTTTAGTTTGATCAACATGACTTTGTCTAGACACTTCCCAATATCCCCAGAACTTGCCAAACTTCTAGTCTTTCAAATTCATGAATTTCTTCTTGCATTGCATCGATACATGACGGTTCGGTCATTGCTTGGTTGAAGTTCTTTAGTTCTACAAAATTTAGGAAGGCATCAAAGTAACACCACATGGCATCAGTTTCGAGTTGCTTTCTCATGGAAACAGAGCTAGAAGGATCTCCGATCACATTTTCTATTGGATGATCCTTAGTCCATCTACAAATTAATTCAAATGAAGTATGGGATGATCTCTCATTATATGGCGATCCTTGAGAAGCTAAGTCTTCATGAAGAGATTCATGAAGTGGATCATCATGAAAATGTGGTGTTTTTGGTGATTCTTCAACACCTTGAGAAATAATTGGAGAATGTTCTTGTTTTTGTGTTGATGGGATACTTGTTGATGGTGCATCTTGGTTAATGGATGTAGACACAGGTGAATCGGCTATATCAACAGCTCTTGGTGCAGCAGGCACTAGAATGAGAGACAATAATAGTTGGAGGATTAAAGTATTCATCGAACATGGGTTGGAACAAATGATCCTAATCATCTCTTTTTGGTGGATTACAAGGTTGTTGAGGAATAAGGTTTGAAACAAGTCCTGAACTGGATGTTTCAGGAGTCATTAATTGAAGCTCGGGTCCTGAACCGAATTGTTCAGAAGCCATAACTGTTAGCTCATTGAACTTTACATGAATTGTTTCCATAATTTTCTAGGTTCTTCTGTTGTAGATTCTGAAAGCTTTCTTTGCGGGCGCGTAACCAACAAAAATACCAATATCGTCCTTTGCATTTAGTTTACCCAAATCCTCACTTTCATTGGTCGGATAATAGAGTGAACCAAAGACATGAAGAAATGATAAATCTGGCTTCTTGTCGTGCATCAGCTCATATGGAGTTTTGTTGTATCAGAGACGGATCAGGGATTTTTTGGTATAACAAGCGGTATTGATTGCTTCAGCCCACAGAAGTAATAGAGCTTTTGAAAATATCAACATTGTACGAACAGCTTCTACAAGAGTTTGGTTTCGCCTTTCGACAACATCGTTATGTTGAGGAGTGCGAGAAATAGTTGTTTGATGCGAGATGCCAACATTTTCATGAAATTCACGAAGTTTCTGATTCAAAAATTCAGTTCCATTATCTGTTCGAACATTACGGACTGTGGCATTCGAAAGAACTTGAATATTTTTGATACATTTGATGATAGCGTCAGGAGCTTCATCCTTTGACCTCAAAAATCTGACCCAAGTAAATTGTGAGTAATCGTCAACAATAACCAAGATATACTTTTCCCGTTAATGCTCTCTACATGCATCGGGCCACAAAGATCCATATGCAGAAGATAGAGTTTGTCTTGATTAGTGTCTTCGGCCTTGGGTTGATGAGAGGATTTCTTGCTTTTTCCTAATGCACATGCTGAACACAGATGATCTTTCTGAAATTTAAGCTTTGGAATTCCTCGAGCAAGACCGTCTTTAGCTAGCTTGTTAAGAGTACCAAAGTTGAGAGCGATAACCGAAGGTTCCATAACCAGCTCTTAGTCTTTGACTCTTTTGTTAAAGGACAGATCGGAGAAGTATTTAGCATGTCATCAAGAGAAATTGTGTACAAGTTTGTATCTCTAGATTCTGAAAGTAGATCAACACCTTCTAAATTCTGAATAAAGAAAGTGTTTTTCTGAAATGCAACTTCAAGATCCGCGTCGCAAAATTGTCCAACAGAAAACAAGTTATGTCCAAGCCCCTCAACATAGTATACCCTTGAGATAATAACGTTTCCCAGCTGATAGTCACCATACCCCATAATCTTTGCAATTTTGTTGTTCCCAAATCTAACTGTTCCCAGAAATTTACTGAAGTTCATGAGCTGAGAGCGATTCCCTGTCATATGTTTTGAACATCCGAAGTCCAGATACTAGAGAACAATCTGGACAACCTCTAAGATAACATCAGAACCATAGTTGGAAAGATTAGCCATTAGAACCGCTTTTGCATTTGAGGCATCATCACAGTCAGAATCATAAGCATCAAGATCCTTAGTCTTAAAAGCAGCATTGTTTGAAATGGTTGTCTGAGCAGCTTGACCGTCTAAAATGCCTGGATCTTCAAGAAATGCGAGTTGCTCTTCATCCAAAATTTGTCTAGCTTCCTGTGCTTCAACAAACATTGCCTTATCCTTAAACCATGCAGCGTTCCTTGGTCGCTTAGGTTGAGTACATTGCCTAGCCATGTGTCCTTCACCTTGACAGTTCTAGCATTTAACAACCCTTGCCTGTCCACTTATATTATTTCCCCAGAACTAGTAGCATTACCCTTATAGCCAGTACCAGCATAACTTTGCCCTTGCCTCCCTTGAATTTGTTGCACTGTAACCCTTTCATCTTGAATCGTGGCTTGGTTTCTGGGATTAGAGGAAGTTCTAAGTTGATTGTTGGTTGAAGGGAACCTTGAAGAGGCTACAGCTATAAGAAAATCCATTGCCTTGTTAAGACAGACAATTGGATCATCTCCTTGAGAGAACACAGGAACAGCAAGACCTGAGTCCATTTGAGGGACCTCAATCATTGGTTGTGTTGAAGCTTGAGGTGAGTGATAAGGAATTTGTGGAACATATGAGGTTTGATGATTTATATAAGACTGATATTGTTATGATGGTGGAACAGATGAATGATTGAGTTGTGGTTGTGATGGATGAGATGGTGGATACATTGGTGAGTATGACTGAGGAGAGTGAACTTGTGGAATCATGTATGGTTGTTGAGGAAACTGTGTAGGATTATATTGAGAGTGATAGCTGTTAAGTTAAGAAGGTGATTGATGGTAGTTAGCAACAAATGTAAGAGGATCTTGGTATCATTCACGCATCAAGTGAGTTTCATTTGCATGTATCTCATTTTGTTCAAGGTATGAGTATAATTGATCATAGTTTGTTGTATGCAAATCTCTTGCCAACTTCACATCCGTCACAAACTTACTCCATTCTGGTGGAAGACTGTTCAAAAACTTTGTATTCACTTGAACTGGTCTCATTGTCATATCGATAACATTCATGTTATTGATGAGTTGAGCAAATCTCCAGTAGTACTAATATAGTGTTTCACCTTTCACAAATGAAAACTTATCAAACTCATCACATAATTTACATTTCTTTTCTTGTAATGACAATTTTGTTCCTTGCATAAGAAGCTTAACTCTGTCCCATATCTCTTTTGCAACTTTATGATGATTGACGATAGCATACACATCCGATAGAAGACCTTGAAGAAGGATATTGGTAGCTTTGCAATCGCAATCAGCTTGAAGCTTCTCAGTAGCAGAAAGTTCAGCATAAGTCTTTTTCCTAGTAGTACCATCCTCTTGAACAACAGTAGGACATACAAGTGGACCATTTTAAACTAAGTCAAGAATCATTCTCCCATTCTCCCTATTCTCTATGTAAAATTCCATATGACTTTTCCAAGAGTCATGCAAAGATTTCTCTAACATGGGAGGACAGTTGTTCGCACCGGTAATGATTTGTCATTTTGAATTGATTGATTTAAATGAGAATAGATAACTTTTTGATCGTTCAGTGATTAGAGGTTATTGTGTTAAATTGTTGTTTATTTTAATTGGATGAGTCTTAAGATTACACAGGATTTTACAATTCTTGATAAAACCAAGAAAATAATTGAATACTTCACAGGATTTTACAAATCATAGAAAAACCGTATAAATCTCCAAGGCAATATGGTATAAATCTTCCAAGGTAAGTGTATAAATCACTCAAGTGTAATGTATAAATCATTTTAAGAAAACTTGTATAAATCGCCTTCAAAGAAATGGTATAAATCGTTGGATTCAGTAAATACGTATAAATCGCCGGTATGTAATACGTATAAATCGCCTGCATGAAATACGTATAAATTGCTGAAGTTAAGTGCGTATAAATTGCCGACTTATAAACAAGTATAAATCGTCGTAATCAATTACGTATAAATTGCCGAAACCAAACACGTATAAATCGCTGGATATACACACGTATAAATCGCCGGATACTCATACGTCTAAATCGCCGGCTTGACAGACGTATAAATCGCCGTACTCAATAACGTATAAATCGCTGGATCTAAACACGTATAAATCGCCAAATTCAACAACGTATAAATCGCCGAATTCAACACGTATAAATCGCCGGATTCAAACAGTGTGTATAAAAAGCCGTCTTCAAAAACTTCAAATCACTTAAAGACACAATTTTTGACGTTTTTACCTGATTTTACTTGTACTTCTTGCTATTATAAGACTAGGAGAACCTTAAAAACACAAACTTTATGGTTTTTAACACAAAAAATATAACAACCCGTAATTTTCATCAATGTAATTATCCATCTATTAAATTAGATGCACTGTAATATCCATCTATTATATATATACCACCTTTTTACAGGGAAATTTTTGCTTTATCTCATTATGCAATGTAACTTGCATCTCTAAAGTAAACGAGCTCACACAACCTACCTATGCCAATTCTATCTATGTTTATATCATGTAAACATCCTAATATGTCAAGTCTATATCTTAATATCATTTTTACCAAGTACATTATCCATTTAACGTACTTTTCAAAACGTTATTTCAAAACAAGCATTAAACATTAACATTTATATCAAAACCCTAATTATAATGTAATGTTACCATATAAAATAATGTGCAAGCCTCTACAGCATGTTTACAAGTGTACAATGCACAACCATGTTGAATATCTTTTCCCATCCTAAAACAAGTTACAACTTTCTAAAACAATAATTGTACCGAAGCTAGTCATGCCTAAAAACCTAATTAGGTTTAATTAAGCTCCTAAATCATGCTTATCACATTCCCACCAACTTTAGCAAAAGGTTCAAGCACTTAATGCATGACTTCTAAACTTAAACCTAAACCCTAATTCATCCTAAAACCCTAATCTAAAACCCCTAAAACCCTAAACGAAACCCTACAACCCCTAATTTCACTTTAAACCTAAACTAAACCCTAAAACCTTAAAACCAAAACTAACCTAATCCCTAAAACCCTAATCCTAACATTAAACCTAAATCCTAAACCCAAACTAATCTAAACCTTAAACCTAACCTCTATCTAAAAACCATAAAAACCCTAACTTGTAACCCATTTAACCCGGCACCCCTTTTTAATCATTTTAACCCATTTTCAACCAACCCAGCACCCTAAGCACCTCTATGACATCACCACCAGTCACAAGTAGCCACCCAAGTACCTTACAACACCTCCATTACCTCCCTTTGCCACCAAGGTATCTAGTCATCTCTTGTCACCCCTATGTAACCGAACCCTCAACACCCTCACCACCTTGCATAGCTACTCTCCTACTTCCATAATCAATCTATAGGCTTCATTGTCTCACTCTACAGCCCTTAACCCTTAAGCCAATTTACACCCCTATATAAACCGAATCTAAGCAACCCTTTTCAAATCACCCTCAAAACTCATCACAAACACAAATGAGTTCTTAGCTTCATCCAAGAAGAAGTAGAAGGTCCCCTAAGAACATAATTTTCAAGCCAAGAACCAAGAAAAAGAAGCTCATGAAGTCGTTACTAGCGTAGAACACTGAAAACCCCATTTTGACCCATTTTACTCAAGGAAGCTCAAAATCTTTTCAATAAGAATTATAATGTTGTATAGAAGTTCATAATACTCTTAAGATCATATATGAACTCTTTTAAATGCCTTGAATCTCAAACCCATGACAATTTGTATTAAACCCTAAAAATGACCCGTTTTGATTTCTAGCTAACGAATCCTTTGTTTCAAAACTTTTTGTTACGTAAACACCTTATTTTTGCTTATTTTAATAAGCTATAACCTGTAAATATCAATTGGAACCTACAATTAAGCTGACATGAGTTTTTAGACTTGATTTTAAATATGCTTTCACCATAGGGAATATACCGTAAATTTCTAAAATTTTATAACTATAGGCTGAAAAGATCATTATATCCAAAGTTAGAACATAAGTCCCTATTCTTACCAAGTTTCAAGTTATATGTTTAAATTCTCTATACTTAAAAGTTTATAAATCTGAGGGTATATATTGCCATTTTATGAACAACTTAAAATATCAAAATATAAGTATTTTTATATATAAATTTATAAAAGAATATATATTTAATATGAAAAACTCATTTAAATAAAACCCATCACATTAATAGTTATTAATCATCGATCGACGCATTATAAAATAATTACGTTATATATTTAACGTAATTTATCATCTACTAACTTTTAAAGAAACTTAAAATTTTATCGTATCACGTTACTAGGGAGCTTCATGTGAGGAGTTTCATTTGGGTATACGTTTTGACGAGTTTGCTGGATTTACGATTTAAAGTGTCCTGGCTACTCAAACGTTTACTACATGACCTCTGAATTATGATGGCCCGAACACAAGCTAAGGAATTCAAGAGTTATTCAAGTGGGATCAACAAGTGGTATCAGAGCTTGTTGAGAAGCTTTGAATAATAAGAAACTGCTTTTACACATAAGGTATGCTTGTTACAAAGAGATGGATCAAGACTCAGCACATATGGTGACTGCATCAAAAGTACCTATGCTCAAACTAGGTGAGTATAAGCTTTGGAGGATGAGGATGGAACAGTACCATCCAATATCGATTATTCTCTATAGGTAAAATCATGAGAATGGTAATGCACCTTCCATAAAAAAAGTGTTGAAGGTGTTGAGAC
The DNA here is from genome assembly GCA_026074375.1 of Tanacetum coccineum. Lineage (NCBI taxonomy): Eukaryota > Viridiplantae > Streptophyta > Magnoliopsida > Asterales > Asteraceae > Tanacetum > Tanacetum coccineum. Next base: position 36,423 of record BQNB010007053.1, read on the forward strand.
TATAATTGCTCTCTACAACTGTTAAGAAACGGCACAAAGGAGGTTAGACTTTAAGGCAAGAAGCACTTTAATGATGGATATGCCTAATGACATTCATTGAAATTTAACTCTATAAAAAGGATGCCAAGTCATTGCTGCAGGCTATTTGAAAAAAAAAAAAAAAAAAAAAAAAAAAAAAAAAAAAAAAAAAAAATAAGAAAAAAACAAGAAAAAAAAAAAAAAAAAAAGGAAAAAAAAAAAAATAAAAGAAGAGGTATAGTAGGGAATGCTGCTACTAAAAAGACTTAAGGAATCTCTAAAGCACATATGAAAATTTTACTGCATCTAGCTCGAAGGTTAATAATCCTTTGGAGATTCAAAAGCTTTTGATAGGCTTCACAAGCTTATCAGATCAGTTCGAGATTCATGTGAAAAGATTTACAAGAAGATGTGAATCAAAAGTTCTTAATAAGTCATGTTACCAGAATGGAACACACATACCATTTTGTGTGGAGGAACCAGCCCTGTGATAATACAATAAGCATGAATGTCACTTTATAATAACCCTGAATATCTGATGAAGCAGAGGGTCAAAGGACCTCAGCTTCAGCACAAACACACAAAAACGTACCTTTGTGTCCTCAAAACAGCACCCGTATACAAATAGAGCAGTTAATACTGCTCATGTTGCTACAACTGCTAGCACAAAGCTACTACTGTTAACTCAACAACATTAATACAACTTGAGTGATGCTGTCATCTGTGCTTTCTTTGCAAGTCAACCAAACAGTCCACAACTTGACAATGAGGACTTGCAACAAATTCATCCTGATGATTTAGAAGAGATGGATTTAAGGTGGCAGATGGCTATGCTAACAATGAGGGCAAGGAGATTCTTGAAGAACACTGGAAGAAAGCTTACTGTTAATGGTAATGAGACCATTGGGTTTGATAAGTCCAAGGTGGAGTGTTACAACTGCCACAAAAGGGGACACTTTGCAAGGGAGTGCAGGGCTCCAAGGAACCAAGAAAACAGGAATAGGGAGAACACAAGAAGGGTTGTGCCAGTGGAGACAACTACTTCTAATGCTTTGGTGTCTTGTGATGGTTCTGGTTATGATTGGAGTGATCAAGCAGAAGAAGGTCCAACTAACTTTGCACTCATGGCTTACTCTTCTACAAGTTCTAACTCTGAGGTATCTACTGATTCAAACTGTTCATCATCTTGTTTGGAAAATGTTAAAATTCTTAAAGAACAAAATGAACAACTGTTAAAAGACTTAAGGACATCTAAGTTAAATGCTATTGCTTATAAAACAGGTTTAGAGTCTGTAGAAGCAAGACTTTTAGTTTATAAGAAAAATGAGTCTGTTTATGAGGAAGATATCAAGGTCTTAAAACATGAGATTCATTTAAGAGAAGTAGCCATTACAGAGCTTAGAAGGAAGTTAGAACTGGCTCAAAAACAAAAAGATGAAATTCAGCTAACAGTAGAAAATTTTGAGAATTCATCTAATAACTTAAGCAAACTAATAGACTGTCAGATAGTTGATAAGTGCAGAACAGGTTTAGGGTATAATGCTGTTCCACCTCCTTATACAGGAAAATTTATGCCTCCAAAACCTGATTTGTCATTCTCTGGTTTAGAAGAGTTTACAAGTGAGCCTATAGTTATTAAGCCAGTAGTTGAGAAAAGTAAAGCTAAGGCTAGTGAAGCAAAGCCTAAAGCAGTTAGGAAGAATAATGGTGCTCCAATTATTAAGGATTGGTTGTCAGATAGTGAGGAAGAAAATGTTTCTCAAACTAAGATTAAAAATAAAACAGCCAAGCCTAGTTTTGTTAAGATAGACTGTGTCAAAACTAAACAAACAAACAAAACTAATAGGAAAACTATTAATCATATGGAGCACAATAGGCAAAACACTCACATTCCTAGAACCAATCAAAGAAACTGGAATAATATAATGTCTTAGAGACTAGGAAGTAATTTTGAGATGTTTAACAAAGCTTGTTATGTGTGTGGAAGTTTTGATCACTTGCAGATAGATTGTAAAAAGGTGAATCAAAAACTATTTCAAAATATAAAACCTGTTTGGAATAATGCTCAAAGGGTGAATCATTAAAACTTTGCTAAAAAGACTCACCCCTGTGCTAAAAAGAACATGGTTCCAAGAGCAGTACTAATGAAGTCTGGCTTAGTATCAGTTAATACTGGTAGACAAGTTAATGTTGCTCACTCAAAAATAACAATGAATGTTGCTAGACCAATGTCATATCCTTCTAAAACAGCACATTCAAATGTTAACAGGCCCATTCATAAGAATACATCATTTAAAAATAGTAATTTTAATCGGAGGGTTAATACTATTAAGGATAAAAATGTTAATACTGCTAGGCCAAAAGCAGTAGTTAATGCTGTTAAGTGAAATAATGTTAATGTTGTTAAGGCCTCAGCTTGTTGGGTTTGGAAACCAAAGACTAAAGTTATAGACAATGTTTCCAAACACAACAATGCATCAATGATATTTAAAAAGTTTAATTATGTTGATGCACAAGGCAGATCCAAGTCAGTGATGGCTTGAGTCCCCAAAAGAAACTGATTTTCTTACCTTATGTGCAGGGCAATCCACGACAAGATTTGCAAGAGAAATGGTGAGAATAAAAATAAAAAGAGAGCTATGTGATATAAAACAGACAGAGTAATTTGGTGAGAAAAATAATTGAGAGAAGAAGTGAGCATAAAAACAAAAAGAGAGTTGTATGATACAAAAACAGACAGAGTGATTTGGTGAGAAAAAGAATTAAGAGAAGAAGTGAGCATAAAAACAGAAAGATGGCTGTATGATACAAAAACAGACAGAGTGATTTGGTGAGAAAAAGAATTGAGAGAAGAAGTGAGCATAAAAACAGAAAGAGAGCTGTATGACATAAAAACAGATAGAGTATACAAGTGAGTAAAAGAATTGAGAGATAGTGAGTTAAAAATAGAAAGAGAGGACTTTTATTTTTAATGAATCTTATGTTTGGAATGGAATTAGGTTACTTAATACTGCTGGGTCAAAGTTAATGTTGTTAGGCGTAAACTTACTACTGTTGTTGAAAGTTAATGTTGTTAGGCATAAACTTACTACTGCTGTTGAAAGTTAATGCTGTTAGGCATAAACTTACTACTGTTGTTGAAAGTTAATGCTGCTAGGCATAAACTTACTACTGCTGTTGAAAGTTAATGCTGCTACGCATAAACTTACTACTGTTGTTGAAAGTTAATGCTGCCAGGCATAACTTACTACTGCTGGTGATGGTTAATGCTGTTGAGGGTATTTTCATAAATACTTCGATTGAGGGTTTCAATCACTCATTTGATCGGTTTCATACTTTCGTATACTCTCTAATCACAAACCCTAACTTAATTCTATCATCCATCATCAAAACCCAACACAAATGACGACCCTAAAGTTTGCTGATACTCACAACATGGTCGCGTTCTTGTATAAACCCGTAGAAAGTGAAGGGTTTGAACAGATAGTGAATTTTCTTAATGCACACACTATCAAGTATGCACTAACGGTTAATCCTACAATCTATACTTCGTGTATTGAACAATTCTGGGCTACTGTCAAGGTGAAAACTGTCAATGGGGAAGTACAGTTAGAAGCCCTAGTGGATAGAAAGAATGTGATCATAACCGAATCCACTGTAAGAAGAGATCTTCACCTGGAAGATGCTGAAGGTGTTGATTGTCTACCCAATGCTATAATCTTTGAGCAGCTTACACTAATGGGGTATGAGAAACTTTTACAGAAGCTTACTTTCTATAAGGCAACCTTTTCCCTACAATGGAAATTATATATTCGTACCATTTTGCAATGCCTAAGTGCTAAGACTAATGCATGGAATGAATTTAGTAGCACTATATTGAAAGAAAACAGATAAGCCTAGTTTTGTTAAGATAGACTTTGTCAAAACTAAACAAACATACAAAACTAATTAGAAAACTACTAAACAATTTGAGCACAATAGACAAAACATTCATATTCCTAAAGGCAATCAAAGAAACTAGAATAATATGATGTCTTAAAGTATTAGCTAAGTTAATTTTGAGATGTTTAATAAGCTTGTTATGTTTGTGGAAAGTTTTGATCACTTGCAGGTGATTGTAAAAGATGAATCAAAACAGTTTTCCAAATACAAAACATATTTGGAACAATGCTAAAAGGGTGAATCATCAGAATTTTGCCAAAAAGACTCACCCTTGCCCTAAAAAGAACATGGTTCCAAGAGCAGTACTAATGAAGTCTGGCCTAGTATCACTTAATACTGCCAGACAAGTTAATACTGCTCACTCAAAAATAACAGTGAATAGTGCTAGACCAATGACAAATCTTTCCAAATTAGCACATTCAACTGTTAAGTGGCCCATTCATAAGAATACAACATTTTAAATATATAAAAAGCATTTTTCTTTATTTTTCCAGTTAAATTTGTATTTTCTAGGAATTAAAATAGATTTTAAGTGATTTCTTTTTCTTTAATAAATCATAGAAAATAGAAAAATGTTTGAAAATTTTTAATTCTTTTTGTGAAAATTTTCTTTTTAAATTTGTGATTTTTAGGTATAAAATTTGTTAAAAGTAGTGCCTTAGATTTTAAATTTCAGTTTTAGCTCACGTTTTTAATTTTCGTGCATTCAAATTTCATGCTAGTTAATTGTTTTTACTTAATGCTTTTATATTTGTAGTGTAATTCAAAATTAAAAAAATCTTTTATCAATTCTTGACTCGAATTCGAATTATTCCCAAATCTCAATTCACGACTTCGTTGGGATACGACCCGAGAAGAAATACTTCCCGGTTAAAAATATACGTATTGTGTTTTCTTTAGTGAGATTTTATCCTTTTATTTCTCTTGTTTGAGAAGTAATTTGGAAAGAATTTTCACGGGATTAATACTATATATATATAAATTTGACTAGTGCTTATACACGCAACCAGTGTGACAAAAAGAATAGTGTTCTCTTTAATGACACGGAATGTATTGTTTTATCTCTAAAATTTAAGTTAACTGATGAAAGTCATGTTTTAATTAAAGTTCTTAGAAAGAACAATATGTATAGTGTTGATTTAAAGAATATTGTTCCTAAAGGAGGTCTAACTTGTCTCTTTGCAAAAGCCACATCTGATGAATCTAAACTTTAGCATAGAAGGCTTGAATACATAAATTTCAAAACTATGAATAAACTGGTTAAGGGAAATCTTGTTAGAGGTTTACCTTCAAAACTTTTTGAAAATGATCAAAACTGTGTTGCTTTTCAAAAAGGAAAGCAACATAGAGCTTCTTGTAAGTCCAAAACAGTAAGTTCAATCACCCAACCTTTACATATGTTGCACATGGATTTGTTTGGTCCAACATTTGTAAAAATCTTAATGAAAAAGATGTATTGCCTAGTTGTCACAGATGATTACAGTAGGTTTAGTTGGGTTTTCTTTCTAGCTACTAAGGATGAGACTAGTGGCATTCTTAAGTCCTTTATAACTGGAATAGAAAATCTAATAGATCAAAGGGTAAAGTTGTTGGATGAAATATGGGCTGACAAAGTCAGATTAGATGGAATGATTAAACCGAAAGAAGAAAAAGCAATGGCAAAAATGAAAGGGCAAATGCTTAAGGAAAAGAAAGATCCGAGTACTGAGAGGAAAATAAACAACTAATGAGGCTGCTAGACAATGCTAGCTGATTCTAAGCTACCTACTACTTTTTAGGCTGAAGCAGTTAATACTGCTTGCTATGTGCAAAATAGGGTATTAGTAATTAAGCCTCATAACAAGACCCCTTATGAACTTTTTCTTGGTAGAAAACCAGCTTTAGGCTTTATGAGACCATTTGGGTGTCCTGTTACAATTCTCAATACCATAGATCACTTAGGCAAGTTTGATGGTAAGGCTGATGAAGGATTCTTTGTTGGGTACTCAATTAATAGTAAAGCATTTAGAGTATTCAACAGTAGAACTAGGATAGTTAAAGAGAACCTGCATGTCCAGTTTAGTGAGAATACACCTAATATTGCAGGAAGTGGACCAAATTGGCTTTTTGATATTGATGCACTAACAAAGTCAATGAATTATAAGCCAGTTGTTGCAGGAAATCAGTCTAATGGTAATGCAGGTACAAAAGCATGTGATGATGCAGGTAAAGCTAGAATGGAGACAGTACCTGGCAAAGATTACATTCTGCTACCATTATGGACTGCTGATCCACCATTCTCTCAAAGTTCAAAGAGTTCTCCTGATGCTGGATTCAAACCTTTAGGAGATGATGAAAAGAAGGTTACTGAAGAACCAGGAAAAGAAGGTGGTGATTCAAGTAAAGATAGTGAATGTAGTGATCAAGAAAAGGAGGATAATGTTAACAGCACTAACACTGTTAATGCTGCTAGCACAAATGAAGTTAATGCTGTTGGTGCAAAAACAAGCATTGAACTTCCAGATGATCCAAATATGCCTGAATTGGAAGATATTGTTTATTCAGATGATGATGAAGATGTTGGTGCAGAGGCTGACATGAACAATTTGGATGCATTTATGCCTGTCAGTCCTATTCCAACTACAAGAGTACACAAAGATCATCCAGTTGAACAAATTATTAGAGACTTGAATTCAACACCTCAAACAAGAAGAATGACAAAGAATTTGGAAGAACATGGTTTGTTTAGTTTAGTTCAGCAAAGAACAAACCATAAAGACTTTCAAAACTGCTTGTTTGCTTGCTTTTTATCACAAGAAGAACCTAAAAAGGTAATTCATGCATTGAAGGATCCAAGCTGGATAGAGGCTATGCAGGAAGAGCTTCTACAATTCAAGTTACAAGAAGTTTAGACCTTGGTGGATTTACCAAATGGCAAAAGGCCCATAGGCACTAAATGGGTCTTCAGGAATAAAAAGGATGAAAGAGGAATTGTGATTAAAAATAAAGCAAGATTGGTTGCTCAAGGGTACACACAAGAAGAAGGGATTGACTATGATGAAGTCTTTGCCCCTGTTGCAAGAATTGAAGCAATTAGGCTTTTTTAGCCTATGCCTCATTTAAAGACTTTATGGTGTACCAGATGGATGTCAAGAGTGCTTTTATTTATGGTAAGATTGAAGATGAAGTCTATGTTTGTCAACCACCAGGATTTGAAGATCCAGACTTCCCTGACATAGTATACAAAGTAGAAAATGCACTTTATGGACTGCATCAAGCTCCCAAAGCTTGGTATGAAACCTTATCAACTTATTTGTTGGATAATGAGTTTCAAAGAGGAAAGATAGACAAGACTTTGTTTATCAGAAGGGACAAAGGTGATATTCTGTTAGTTCAAGTGTATGTAGATGATATCATTTTTGGCTCTACAAAGAAGTCATTATGCACTGAGTTTGAGAAGATGATGCATAAGAAGTTTCAGATAAGTTCTATGGGTGAACTCACATTCTTCTTAGGACTGCAAGTAAAGCAGAAGGAGGATAGGATTTTTATTAGTCAAGACAAGTATGTGACTGAGATTTTGAAGAAATTTGGTTTTACTGATGTCAAGACAGCAAGCACTCTTGTGGAAACTCAAAAGCTTTTGCTCAAGGATGAAGATGGTGAAGAAGTGGATGTTCATTTATATAGATCAATGATTGGTTAATTGATGTATCTTACTTCTTCAAGACCTGATATTATGTTTGCAGTGTGTGCCTGTGCAAGATACCAAGTCAACCCAAAAGTGTCACATCTTCATGCTGTGAAAAGAATTTTTAGATACTTAAAAGGTCAACCTAAATTGGGCCTTTGGTATCCAAAAGATTCACCTTTTGATTTGGTAGCATACACTGATAGTGATTATGCTGGAGCAAGCTTGGATAGGAAGTCTACAACAGGAGGTTGTCAATTCCTTGGGTGTAGATTGATTTCATGGCAGTGCAAGAAACAGAATGTGGTTGCAAATTCCACAACAGAAGCTGAATATGTGGCTGCTTCAAGTTGCTGTGGACAAGTGCTTTGGATTCAAAATCAATTACTTGATTATGGGTACAATTTCTTGCATACCAAAATCTTTATTGATAATAATAGTACTATTTGCATAATTAAAAATCCTATTTTTCATTTCAAAATAAAGCATATAGAGATCAGACATCATTTCATTAGAGATTGTAGTGAAAAGAAATTGATTCAAATTGTCAAAATCCACACTGACAAAAATATTACAGATTTGCTTACAAAAGCTTTTGATGTAAGTAGATTTTAATATTTGACTGCTAGTATTGGAATGTTAAATCTCTAAAATCTTTTATCTCTTTATGTTTTTGTAGAGTTTGTATGAATTAGTACTGTTATTCATGTCATTAAAAGTTTTTGTTGTTAAGTATAATTAGTGCTGCTAGTTATACTTAATATTGCTAAGTTAATGCTGTTAGTTATACTTAATACTGCTAGTATAATTAATATTGTGAGAATTGAGAGAGTTGGTGAGAATAAAAATAGAAAGAGAGATGTGTAAAAACAGACAGAGTGATTTGGTGAGAAAAAAATTGAGAGAGTTGGTGAGAATAAAAACAAAAAGAGAGATGTGTGATATAAAAACAGATAGAGAGTTTTGGTGAGTAAAAGAATTGAGAGAAGTGGTGAGTTGAAAAACAGAAAGAGAGTTGAATATATTAAAAACAGAGAGTGTTTGGACTGGAATTGAAAGTTAATGCTGCTAGGCATAACTTACTACTGCTGTTGAAAGTTAATGCTGCTAGGCATAACTTACTAACTGCTGTTGAAAGTTAATGCTGATAGGCATAAACTTACTACTGCTGTTGAAAGTTAATGCTGCTAGGCATAAACTTATAACTGCTGGTGAACGTTAATGCTGTTGAGGGTATTTTCATAAATACTTCGATTAAGGGTTTCATTCACTCCTTTAATCATTTTCATTCAATCATATACTCTCTAATCACAAACCCTAACTCAATTTCATCATTCATCATCAAAACCCAACATAATGACGACCCTACAGTTTGCTGATACTCACAATTTAGTAGCGTTTTTGGCTAAACCCGCTAAAAGTGAAGGGTTTGAGCAGATAGTGGATTTTTTGAATGCAAACCCTATCAGATATGCACTAACGATCAATCCCACTATCTATACTTCGTGCATTGAACAATTATGGGCTACTGTCAAGGTGAAAACTGTCAATGGGGAAGTACAGTTACAAGCCCTAGTGGATGGGAAGAAGATAATCGTTACTGAAGCATCTGTTAGACGTGACCTTCAACTGAATGATGAGGAAGGTACGGATTGCTTGCCAAATGCTACCATTTTTGAAGAACTTACAAGGATGGGGTATGAAAAACTTTCACAGAAGCTTACATTCTATAAGGCATTCTTTTCTCCTCAATGGAAATTCCTTATTCATACCATTTTGCAATGCCTAAGTGCTAAGACTACTGCATGGAATGAATTTAGTAGCACTATGGCTTCTGCAATCATCTGTTTAGCTACAAACCAGAAGTTCAACTTTTCAAAGTATATATTTGAAAGTATGGTGAAGAACTTGGAGAATGTGTCTGGTAAATTCTTGATGTATCCAAGGTTTGTGCAAGTATTTTTGGAGAAACAACTTGAAGGGATGCAAAGTCACAAAAGGATTTATGTTACACCCTCTCACACTAAGAAGATTTTTGGAAACATGAGAAGGGTAGGGAAAGGCTTTTCTGGAAGGGACACACCCTTATTTCCTACAATGATAGTACAAGCTCAACAAGAACAGGGTGAAGGTTCAACAATTCCCACTGATCCCCAACACACACCCACCATTATTCAACCATCAACATCTCAACCTCAACTGAAACAAAGACCAAGAAGGCCAAAGAGAAAGGACACTGAGATTCCTCACTCTAGTGGTCCTACAAGCAATATAGCAGATGAGGCTGTCAATAAGGAGATGGATGATAGTTTAGCGAGGGCTGCCACTACTGCTACTGGCTTAGATGTAGAGCAGGACAGTGGTAACATCAATAAGACCCAATCTAAGGCAACACCTAATGAACCAAGTTCCCTAGGAACTAGTTCAGGTGGTGGTCCCAGGCACCAAGAAACCATGGGGGATACTATTGCTCAAACTAGGTTTGAGAATGTATCTAAAACATCCAATGATTCACTGCTCGCAGGAGTTAACACACCTCGAAGTGACGAGGATAGACTGAAACTCAATGAATTGATAGAATTTTATACCAAATTGCAACAAAGAGTCCTTGACCTGGAGAATACAAAGACTGCTCAAGCTTAGGAGATTACAAGTTTGAAATTGAGAGTCAAGAAGTTAGAGAAGAAAGGAGGGTCAAGAACTCACAAGCTTAAAAGATTATACAAGGTTGGTAGATCTACAAGAGTGATTTCCTCTAATGAAGCTAGTTTGGGTGATCAGGAGGATGCATCCAAACAGGGAAGGAAAATTGATGACATTAATAAAGATGCAGAGATTACATTGGTTGATGAAACTCAGGGGAGGTATGGTGATGAAGAAATATTTGATACAGGTGTTCTAGATGGTGATGAGGTGTTAGTAGAACCAGAAGTTACTGTTAAAGATGTGAATTTAAGTGTTGATGAAGTCACTTTGGCTCAAGCACTTGCAGCTTTGAAAAGTGCAAATGTTTAGGAAAAAGCCAATGTTGTAGAAGAGCCAGTGAATCAATAACAACAACACCATCACTTATAACAACAACTGCTGCTACAACAATTACAGCTGTTAATACAAGACCCAAGGCTAAAGGGCTTGTTATTCATGAAGAGGAGCAAGCAACTACACTAATAATTTCTTCTCAACAACCGTCACATGTCAAGGCACATGACAAAGGCAAAGGGATTATGGTAGAAGAACCTGTGAAAATGAAAAAGAAAGATCAAATCAGTCTTGATGAAGAACTTGCTTTCAATCGACAAGTAAAGAAGGAAGAAGGAGAAAGTGCTTGCAGAGAAAAGCTCATACGAAATTAAAGAAGCCAACATTGTTGCATGGGATAATGTGCAAGCAATGATAGATGTTGATTATCAAATGGCTCAACAAATGCAAGCAGAAGAACAAGAGAAGTTGAGTATTAAAGAGAAGTCCGAGTTGTTTGTACAACTTTTAGAAGCAAGAAAGAAACACTTTGCAGCAATGAGAGCTCAAGAAGAGAGGAACAAACCACCAACTAAAGCTCAAAAGAGAAATACAATGTCTACTTATCTGAAAAAACATGGCTGGATACAAACACAATCAGTTGGAAGATCAAAGCTTTGATGATATTAAGAAGTTATTTGACAAAGCTATAAAGAGGGTAAACACATTTGTAGATATGGATACATAATTGGTGGAAGACAGTGAAGTAAGAGCAGAAGGCAGTGAGATAAGAGTAGAAGGAAGCTCTAAGAGAGCAGGAGAAGAGCTAGAATAAAAAAGCTTTAAAAAGCAAAAATTAGAAGAGGATAAACGATACTGAATTCGTTCAAAGGGACTAATAGGGGACCAAGTTATTCTGATAAAGAGAAGTGCAATTGAGCTATTCATGGAGGCATACTAAGCCTCTAAGCATTGTTGACTACAAGATCCATAAAGAAGGGAAGAAAACCTATTACCAGATAATCAGGGCTGATGGAAGTTCAAAGATGTACTTAGTCTTAAGTCATATGATTGATAAGATCGTTTTAAACTCATCTAGTATCGTTTTACCAATAACAATTGTAACAATTATGCACAGCGGAATTAAACAAACACTTGTTATTGAACAAGGTTTTTTATTGAAAGATTCCTATTACCCCAACCTCATATACATGGGGCTACACCAACTACTATGGGTTGTACTTAACTAACTTAACTAACTAATATACAAAGCACACACACTTTGTAATCAGACTCTCATTGGAGAAGTCTGTGTTTACTATTGATAGATCTAGAATCTATGAGTCTATGTCTCTTTATATAATAGAGACCATAAGACGTTACAAAGGAAAACTTAATTGACACTTATCAACATTAATTAGTATTTAAACCACATTAATGACACTTTATCAAATTTAATAGTATTTAAACCACATTAATGTTATTTATCTTTCAAACTTGTAACGCTTATCATCTATTGTAGTCAAAAACCTGATCTTGTAACTTCCTATAATATTGAAATAAAGTCCCAGATAGTCCACTCTTATTTAATTCGTCTTCATTTTGTCTCATCATATCTAAAGGAATCCCAACAATGTTCCCCTATTTGATGAAGACAAAAACAAAAACAAAGTAGTGTAAACTTCCCCTTATAATAGAGGAAGGTTGAGATGTAATCATCTCCCTGAATGAAACAAAATCTTCCTTTGTAGATAGCTGCCCTTAACATTATGATCATGACCACCACACATATAATAAGCTTGCAAATCAATTTCTTTATAATCTTTCTTCCCTTTTTGTACTCATCTAATAGGGGGTTTTCTGTAGATATGCAACTAGGGTCAAAACACTACAAATCATATACCACAACTACTAATCCATTCCTTCTAATGACTCAAAATTTAAACCCTACCCATGAAGCATAATAAGTTAAATGACACTTTGGTAGTAGAAACACAAAAACTAGCGAGTAGTAAATAAAGATCAGCAGTAGTATGAATAACTACTTCCCCTCAAGTGTGCATGTAGATGGTTTAAAACATTTAAACAAATAAGTTTCCCTGGAAACCATATGTTTATCCATCTCTTGAATCTCGATCAACTCTGTAGGCTCATGTTAGTGATCACTGCTGTAAGGAAAAACTGTGTATAACGAATTGCGTGAAGAAGTTGATCTCAAAACTTGTGTTTATGTCTTGCACTTTCCACGTGACGTCGAAACTTATAATTAAATCTATGAATATAAGTAGACCGGCAACTCTTGACAAAATCTCTATCTATATGAGACAATGAGCACAACACGTAACTCCTTAAAGTGATAGCAAGTGTGAGCCATTAAGACACCATAGAAAAATCACTCAACCCTTTCTAGATTCGTCAAGTCTTCGTTCACCATTGTAAGCCACGTTCAAGTTATCTTATATGCCTACCACAAACTTTAAGAATATGATAAGGACACGCACCTGTGAAACTTAACTACGACATTAAATACGGCAATATTCGATTTTCCTATTTTCACATTCTTCATAAATCTCAAAATACGAGCCATTATTATCTTCCCCTTAAACGAAGCATTTAAGATTCAAATCCATCAAAAAATATGCACTGTACGATATCGTCTTCACATCTGAGAACCAAAAATTACGCTCTGTCCGATATCGAACAAAGCTAGCAGTATAAACTAACTTCGCGATGATATACTTGCATGTACCTTCGAATATAAAACATAACCAGCGGGACACATGCACAACAGCAGAGTACTTTGAGCTTATGACGCAGTACTTTCGTTTATTAGAAAGGCTAGTACTTTTCGAACTGTACCTTCTAGCAGTGTACTTCAAGTTACTCGAACAGTACCTTCATTTCTTCAATACTCTTGTTATATCAAAAAACCTAGATCAAGAGCCCTGGCTTGATACCAGTTGATTAAGAACGTTGTAAACTCATCTTGTATCGTTTGACCAAATAACAATTGTAACTATTATGACACAGCAGAATTAAACAATCACCATTTTATAACAAAGGTTTTTTATTGAACGGATTCCGCATTTACCCCAACCTATAACATGGGCCTACACAACTACCTATGGTTGTAACTAATCTAAAACAAAAGCTTTGATGATATTCAAAAGTTATTTGACAAAGCTATGAAGAGGGTAAACACATTTGTAGATATGGATAAAGAATTGGTAGAAGGCAATGAAGTAAGAGCAGAAGGCAGTAAGACAAGAGTAGAAGGAAGTTCTAAGAGAGCAGGAGAAGAGCTAGAACAAGAAAGCTCTAAAAAGCAAAAATTGGTAGAGGATAAAGAAACATCAGAGCTTCAAAGACCAATAGAAGTTGTTCCTGATAAAGAGGAAGTAGCAATTGATGCTATTCCTTTAGCAACTAAGCCTCCAAGCATTGTTGACTACAAGATCCATAAAGAAGGGAAGAAAACCTGTTACCAGATAATCAGGGCTGATGGAAGTTCAAAGATGTACTTAGTCTTCAGTCATATGCTCAAAAGCTTTGATAGGGAAGATTTAGAAACCCTGTAGAAATTGGTAAAAGCTAACCATGGGTTAATAAGACCAGAGGATAGATATGAGAGAGTGCTATGGGGGGGATCTAAAGACAATGTTTGATCCACATGTTGAAGATCAAGTATGGAGGAATCAATCAGACTACAGAGTATTGGATTGGAAGCTATATGATTCATGTGGAGTACATTCATTGAGGAAGCAAAATGTACACATTCATATGCTGGTAGAAAAGAGATATCCCCTTACACCTACTATAATCACAGATATGCTAAATAGGAAGCTGCAAGCTGATCATTAGAATGAAATATGTTATCAGCTTCTTAAGCTCATCACAAAACAACTCAAGAATCAATGAAGTGTTTAGAAGCATCCTCCTGGTGATTAATGAAGCTTTCAATGAAGAAACTTAAGATTTTGAAGAAGAATATAAAGTTTAGGGGAGGATTGTTAGGATTAAAAGTCTTCATGATGATCTTGGAGTTACTACTGCTAAGGTTTGTGTTACTGCTGCTAAGTAAAAATTAGTGCTGTTCATTAACTCTAATGAAAATATGCTAAGTAGTTAGTACTGCTAGTTCATAGTTACTACTACTAGTGTAACTTAGTACTGCTAGTATATATTAGTAATGCTAGTTACTACTGCTAGTATATGTTAGTACTGCTAGAGTAAAGTTAGTACTGCTGGTGAAGATTGAAGAAAATATTCTAAGTAGTTACTACCGCTTAGACACAGTTAATGCTGCTGGTGTATAAGTTTATACGGACTTGTTCATATGTTAATGCTGCCACCGGTTAAAGTTACAATGCTAAAAGAATAAAGACTGCTTGAAGATCAAGAATACTTATGTAGATAAAGGTTATTATTTATAGAATAGATCTTTGGAGAATAATTATAAGTTTTAGGATTATATTGTATAGTAAATCGTCCTGGACTCCTTGGTGAATAAAAGGACAAGGAGTCCTAGGGCATAAACGTTTATCATGTATTTAGTACGTTCGTAATGTTATAGCTTCAGGTTTTGTAATCAATTACTAGTTAGAGTAGTCGTCATTAATATTTTAAAGCTTGTTTGTTAATCTGTATGTTCATTCAGATATTACTGTTCTATTGTATATCCTTCTTATTGATCAAGAAGATTCCGCTTAGTCTT
The DNA here is from genome assembly GCA_026074375.1 of Tanacetum coccineum. Classification (NCBI taxonomy): domain Eukaryota; kingdom Viridiplantae; phylum Streptophyta; class Magnoliopsida; order Asterales; family Asteraceae; genus Tanacetum; species Tanacetum coccineum. The sequence goes on from BQNB010007053.1 coordinate 51,725, forward strand.
TGATATATTTTACAAAGTTTCTCTTCAATAGTTGTGTATGGATTTACCTTGGCAATAACTAAGCCTTTCCACAAGTAAGGAATTCAAGATTATTCAAGTAGGCAACCTCAAAATTTTTGATCGTAACCACTTTTGCAGGAAAAGCAAAGGAAAGTGTTAAATTGATGATGGAAAAGCTGTTTGGAATGGAATTGGAGTTAATGCTGGTGACTCAAAGTTAATGCTGCTAGGATACTGTACTACTTATGTTCCTAGTTAATGCTGCGTGTGACAAGAACTCACTTACCTACTGAATGGGTTACTACTGCTGGGTGCTGTTGAGGGTATTTTCATAAATACTTCGATTAAAAGTTTTAATCAATCATTTAATTGATTTCAATCTTTCAAATACTCTCTAACTACAAACCCTAACTCAATTTTATCATCCGTTATTAAAACCCAACACAAATGGTGAATCTAAAGTTTGCGGATACTCATAACATGGTTACATTTTTGTCTAAACCTGAAGAGAGTGATGGGTTTGAACAAATTGTGGATTTTTAAATGCACACCCTATAAAGTATGCACTAACCGTTAATCCCATAATATATATTTTATGTATCGAATAGTTATGGTCTACTATCAAGGCCAAAACTATCAATGGGGAAGTACAGTTGCATGCCCTAGTAGATGGCAAGAAGATAAACATCACTGAATCAACTGTTAGGAGAGATCTTCAACTAGAAGATGCAGAAGGTGTTGATTGTCTACCAAATTCTACCATCTTTGAACAACTTACACTGATGGGGTATGAGAAAATTTCACAAAAGCTAACTTTCTATAAGCCTTTCTTTTCCCCACAATGGAAATTTCTGATTCATACTATTCTACAATGACTAAGTTCAAAGACTATTGCATGGAATGAGATTAGTAGTACTATGGCATCTACAATTATCTGTTTGGCTCCAAATTAGAAGTTTAACTTTTCAAAATACATTTTTGAAGGTATTATTAGAAACTTGGAACTACTTCAGGTGGTGGTCCCAGGTGCCAAGAAACCATAGGGGATACTATTCCTCGAACTAGGTTTGAGAATGTATCTAAACATTCTAATGATTCACTGCTCGCAAGAGGTAACACACTTCAAAGTGATGAGGATAGGTAGGAAAAAGGTTTTTCGTGTATGAGAACACCCTTTATTTCCAACAATGGTGGTACAAAACCAATCAGAATTGGGTGAAGGTTCAGCAAATCCAATTGATCCCCATCACACACCCACCATTATTTAATCATCTACTCAACCACAAAAGACACAAAAACCTAGGAAGCCTAAAAGAAAGGACACTCAGGTACCTCAGCCTAGTGATCCTAGTGAAAATGTTAAAGATGAGGTTGTCCATAAGGAGTTGGGTGATAGTTGGGTAACATGTTGGAGGCGCCCACTTCTCCTGTTGGTTGGGTGTGTTGTTATTTACGTAGCTGCTTCTAGCTTAGAAGCAGAGCAGGACAGTGGTAACATAACTAAGACCCAATCCAAGGCAACACCTAATGAATTAGTTCCCTAGGAACTACTTCAGGTGGTGGTCCCAGGTGCCAAGAAACCATGGGGGGATACTAATTGCTTAATACGAATTGAGAATGTGTCTAAACTTTCCAATGATTCACTGCTCGCAAGAGGTAACACACTTCGAAGTGATGAGGATAGTCTTAAACTTAATGAATTAATGGAACTATGTACCACTTTACAAAATAGAGTTCTTGATTTGGAGAAGACAAAGACCTATCAACAAAATGAGATTGCTAGTTTGAAAAGGAGGGTCAAGAAGCTTGAAAAGAAAGATAGGTCAAGAACTCATAAGCTGAAGAGATTATACAAAGTTGGTTTGATAGCTAAGGTAGAATCCTCTGGTGATGAAGAAGATTTAGGTGAGGATGCATCCAAACATGGGAGGAGGATCAATGCTATTGATGCAGATGAAGACATTACCTTGGTTAATGTTTAAGATGATGCTGATAATGAGATGTTTAATTTGAATGTTTTAAATGGTAAAGAGGTGTTTGTTGCAGGGCAAAATGAAAATGTTGTTGAAGAAGTAGTTGATGCTGCTCAAGTTAGTACTACTGCAACAACTGTTACAATAACTACTGAAGAAATTACTTTGGTTCAAGCACTTAAAGCATTAAAAACTTCAAAACCTAAGGTGAAAGGGATTATTTTTCAAGAGCCATCTACAACAACTACAATAATAACAATTTCTTCACAACGATCACATGACAAGGGTAAAGGAATAATGATAGGAGAACCTGTAAAGCCTAAAAAAAAGAAAGTTTAAATCATGCTTGATGAAGAAGCTGCTTTAAAGTTACAAGCTGAATTTGATGAAGAAGAAAGACTTACAAGAGAGAAAGTTGAAAAAGAAAAAGAAGCTAATATTGCTTTGATTGAAGAATGGGATGATATTCAAGCAAAGATCGATGATGATCCTCAGTTGGCTGAAAGATTGCAAGCACAAGAACAAGAAGAGTTGTCTGATGCAGAAAAGGCTACATTATTTCAACAACTCTTAGAGAAAAGAAGAAAGCATTTTGCAGCTAAAAGAGCAGAAGAGAAAAGAAACAAACCATCAACAAAAGCTCAATAGAGACAAATAATGTGTACTTACATAAAGAACATGGAAGGATACATGCTTAATTATTTGAAGTCAAAAGGGTTTGATTCTATCTAAGAGATGTTTGTTAAAGCATTCAGGAGGGTAAATACATTTGAAGACTTTAGAACAAAGTTGGTGGAAGGAAAAGAAAAGAGAGCAAGAAAACAGTTGATGCAAGAGAATGAAAAGAAGCAAAAGGTGGAAGATGACAAAGAAATAATAGAGCTTAAACAGTGTTTGTAAATCATTCCAGATGAAGAAGAGGTAACAATTGATGCTATTACTTTAGCTGTTAAGTCTCCAAGTATTGTTGGCTGGAAGATTCACAAAGAAGGAAGAAAAAGCTATTATCAAATAATAAGAGATAATGGAAAGTCTCAAATGTACATGATCTTTAGTCATATGCTTAAAAGTTTTAGCAGGGAAGATTTGGAAGATTTGTACAAGTTGGTGAAAGCTAAATATAAGTCAACAAGACCAGTGGAAGATATGGATTTGTTATTATTGGGAGATTTGAAAACAATGTTTGAACCTCATGTTGAAGATACAATATGGCAAAATCAACAAAATTACAAAGTATTAGATTAGAAGCTGTATGACTCTTGTGGAGTGCATTCCTTGAGGATGCAACATGTGCATATTCATATGTTGGTTGAGAAGAAGTATCCTCTTATACCATTTTAACACCCCCAATTTCATACGTAGCGGAACCAACAATTGGGTGTTAAATAACGGCACAATCACACATAAATTACGCAAGAATGACTCGAAAAGAGACGTTATCAAACATGTTCCATTCCAAAAGTAAGATCAGAGTGTAAACATTGGTCTACAAATGTTAACCAAATCAACATACAAGTTTTAGAAACCACCAACATAATTTAAATGTAGTTTGAGGAACAGAACTTTAAAAGCAGTTTAACAAAATAAATTCGCGCAAGCTCCTTCTCATACCGCTCCAAGTCTTCAACCCTGATTACCTGAGATAAAACATGCTTAAAAGTCAACAAAATTGCTGAGTGAATTCATTGAGTTTATATGATTAAATGTTAGAACACAAGCATAATTCATCGATAGACTTGTTGATCGGACAAACCATATATTAATTTCTATCTCATTGAGCTCATGACACCGAACCTTGACAATAAAATATATCTTTCATGATATATTAGCCCCACGACTAGGTATTATTGCCTTATACATAAATTTTCAATACAAATTGTTCGTTGAATGGGTGTTCTCTTAAGGATACATACCCCTAGACAGGGCTTTCAAACCCAATAGATCTATTTACTTGTACAAGCGTTCACCCATCATAGGCAATTAACGTTTCATGAAATTAGGGTCTTTTGGCAATAGCTACTCAATGAAATCAATATGTAATCGGTTCCAGCATACTAAAAACAACTTGTGTTCATTTTTTAAAAGCAAGCATGTATTTCGCTCTCGGGGTTTGATAAAACATTTAAAGTTAGAAAGGCGAGGCTATGAACTCACCGTATGCAGATGATCGACTAAGAAACCAAGTATCAGAAGATGACTCCAAAGATTAGTCGTGACCTATAAAGTAAGTCGCGACTTAGAATGATAAATAATATCATTATAATAGAATAGTTATACAATACTAGTTAATAAAATCCAAAATAAGAACAATATTGCACCAAGATTAAACCAAAGTGTTTTAACGAAGTCAATTTATGTCTAAGCTGTGGTCAAACTAAAATAAACATCTACTAAGTCTCGCCCCTTAATTCCTATTTCAATCGTATGTGGTCATACTTTTCAGTCACAAGAAAAGGCGTAAAACTTACATTGCAGAATTTTAGTCACATTCACAGGACCATATCTCTCAATCCATAAAAGATATGAAGGTGAGGTTTTCACCCCTGAAAAGATACATGAGTCTAGTTTTCAAAACATTAAACCAATAAATCAAACCATTTACCAATCCACAGGAAATGGGTTTTTACTAACTATAATCCCAAACAGAAAGTTAACTGAATTTCTAACATTTACGATTTCGGCCATAAATCCTATTCTATAATAGCTTTTACATTGAATCCAAAGAGAGGTGAATGATTATAATATCTAGTGACTAACCATGTTTTAAAACCTAAGTTTATTGCACAATAACCTGGAGCAAAACAAGTTTTCCAACAGCCGCTCCAGATTTGACCTTCTTCCATAAAAAGGCCATATCTCCTTCATCCGGAATCGATACAAGAGCATCCAATTCTCCACATGTACCTAAGACCTATATCTATCCAACCATGTCTTTAAATCACAAGACCCTAAGCCAAAATTTTTGAGAAAACCCCACGTTTTCCTACTGACCTGGAAACAGTCCCTAAATCTACCTCTAATCTCCTTCCAAACACTTCCAAATCATCAATTGATCCATCATAAGGCCAAGATACATCAATGTAACATACCTCCAATCCATTACACTTCACTTACACTAATTGACTAAGATCAATCATAAAAAGTTCTTGCATGCTCATAAAAATTAAAAATCAAGAACATGCACTTAATGAAATCAAAACAAAGCACAAGAGGGTTTAGGAAAATACTTACCACACAAAATGGAAGAAGAGATTGATCAAACACAACACCTATATGGTGTTGTGGGCTGCCGAAAACACACAAGAGAAAACCAAACCCCAATTAGATTCTTACTTCACCCAATCTTGCTTAAAATCACTTCTAATCTATCCCTTGATAATCTTGTAGCCTCCAATCAAGTAAAAACCCTAAAAATCTCCAAGTTCTTGAAAATCATGGTTTTCTAAATCATGTGCATGATTGATTTTAGTTGTAGGAATAGGTTAAGGATAATTTTAGAGATGTTTTGGTGTAAAAAGGGAGTGGATTAATGGAGTTTTGATGGAGATGATGGTGGTTTTGGGGGGTGTTGGCTCGAACAGTGAAGAAGAGAGAGACAGAGCAATTTTTTTTATCGATACTAATATGAGTGTGTGTGTTATTCGGTTATTAATAAAAAGGGGGAGTGGGTATGGGCTTCTTTGTGGATTTTTATAAAAGGGGTAAGATTGGGCTTTGGGTTTTTATAAAAATTTTATTGAGGGAGTGTTGGTGTTGGGCTTATAGCCGGCCAAGAGAGAAAAGGGAGGGAGGTTTCGGCCCATTTTTGCATAACTAATATTACCTATTAACCTCGGGCCTAATAACCTATTCTAGTTCGTTACTTTGTCCCTAAATCGTAATTTTCATCTCGGGTGCAATTTAAAACTCAAGAAAGACAAATATTATAAAAACAAAATAATTAGGCACTCAAGGCCCGAATACGGAGTCATTGATTTCTCGATCGTTAAAAACAGATAAATCTTTAAGTCATAGCGCTTTTTACTTAAAATCAACGATTTTTTATATAAAATGACGAAGTAGTGAAAAGTAAAATTTTAGAAATTTAGAAAATTATATATCTCCTTACGGGAGCGACGTCTCGGCGCTCGATTTCTCCTATTCGCTTTACCTTGCTCAAGAAGAGTTGCGGGTAATTGTTTCTGAAGAAATATTCTCGTTTATTAATAAAAGTGCGATTTTTTTAAGCGAAAACATGAGATTTTGACTAAACGTGACTAAATTTCAAGGTAGCCAGGGGATTTCAAAGATAGAATAAACACAGTAAACACTTAAACGGATAAAACGCCTAAAACAAATTAAGATTAACAAGAAACGAGAAATCGCGAATCGCGTGAACCGTAAAACACAAAAATACACTTTACTAGAAAATGAGAACAAGGTATGAGTAACATATTGTCATTAAAATACGGAATGTCACATTAGAAAAACCCGTCCCGAATTTTTATATTGTTTTAGTCACCGATAGTCGATCGAGAGGAAAAGTAAGGGTACTTGTTTCAAATTTTGTTTTAAAACTAGGCTTAGGCACTTTCTAGGTTATGAAAATGTGAAGTTCGTTCGGTTATGAAATTAAAATGTTAAGTCATTCTTAAAATGATGAAAATTTTATTATAAGGATTTATCAAGGGTTTGGTGATTTGAAATCGAAATCCCTAGTAAGAAGAATTTTTAAAACTATGTCATTGAGAGATTAAGGCGAATATGTATCCTTAGTGGGTCAACATTTTTTTAAGGTACTTATTGGGTTTTTCTTGACAAAGAGGGTGTTCAATTGAAAGTAAAATATGTTCGATAATCACTTTGGTGCTTTTGAAAACCTTGGTGATAAAGGTACGTATAAAGGCTTTGTTAAACTCTCGGATTCGCGGTTGCGATTTAGAAAATCTATTTTCCAATTCGTTAAGAGTCATTTGTTGAAACGAAGTTTAAATCTGTCATTTCATCAATATGTGATAAAAATGTGATGTATAAAACATGTAACTTGACAGGTAGGGCTTTGTGTCATTTTGAACATTAGTTATAGATTGTACAAAAGGAGGATGTTTAGAACCGACTCTTAAACTTGAGAAGGTCATTTTGGTAATTTAGACACTTGTAAAAAAAATTTGTAAAATTTTCATAAAAACTTGTGAAAATTTTAAAATCCGTGAAGGTATCTAGCGCATCAAAGGTAGACATGGAACGTGCTCGAGGTTTGGCAGAGTAACAAGATAGCAACGAAGATAGAACATGTAACGGCAATCACAAAACGTGTAAGCAATGGTATGAGGGAACGAATTGAATGTCGTGAGGGTCCTTAAAGGAAAGAATGAAACACAAGTGTCAGCGATAAGAAATTAGGAAAAGAAGAATTTATCGAATCGTCATTTCATAAGACGGTCACAGTCAGCACATTAAGTTTGCGGCCGTTGATACACAACTGAAAAAGAAAATCCATATAACAAATCTCAAATCGAAGAAAGTTTTAGATCGGCATTTGAACAAAAGAGACAAGGTTAGCGATTAAAAGAGACAAGTCAACGCATGGTTCGCAAGAACAAATTTCAAGTCAAAAGGAAGACGTTCATCATGGCGGAAATACGTAAACTCATTTATTCATACTTCATTAATCACATCCGGAGGCATCCCGGAGATTCACCAACCCTACTCAAAGAATGTTGGTCGAGGAGAAAGCATAGAAACGTCGAAACTTCCAAGTTGGGTATTAAGGGTCGATAATTAGACGAGCGGTCTGGAGTATTTCCATCATGTAGAGAAAGAAAGGAAAATTAGAGCGACGATTGTTAAGTAAGAACGTACCCGTATGTGGGTAATTCGTTCGAGAAATGATAAGGTCACGTATGTGGATGTCCCTAACTTGTACTACTTGCATACCACACAAAATTTTGTTTTTCAGAAATACGAGTAAAAGTTGGTCTTTACCAAAATTTTAAGGTGACTACTATTCAGCCTTGCATGGCTCCTTCTAAATTATACATAGGTGATCAGGCTATGTATAATTAAGGACTAGCAATGCAATGCTCAGTTTCGTCAAATTAGGGTTATTTATTTATTTATTTACTTATTTTTATTTATTTATTTTTTTTGTATAAACATACCGTTTAGAAATAATGTATGAAACGCTTTATAATATGCAGGTAAAGTAATTTGCTAGATAAATAAGAAATTTTAAAAAGGTTACAACAAATATTTTATAAAACCCAAGTAAAACCATTTGTAAAACGATAGCAATTTAAATTTCATAAGGTGACATTACATTAACTTATAAAATAGTAAGTGGTTTGCATAAGAGTAGTAAGAAGTGACTTACAAAGTAAATGGTTACAATAAGATAGGGCTTCAACGGGTTTAGCCGGAATCGTCATGAGATACATGATATCGATGGCGATGGAGGATATGAAGACAAAAAATTACAACCGCCACCAAAAGCGATGGTGCGTAATTAGGAAAAGGAAAATAAAATAAAATGACACATAAGTCATATATATAAAAGAATAACGGAATCCATTTGTGTGCACCTCCTAAGTTATTTGACAAAAACATGCTTTTAAGAAAGTATACCATTCGTTTTCGAATTACACCATTATTGCGGAAAAAAAATTATTTGTGGAAAGTTTCTATTTTTAGAAAGTTTCTATTTTTGGAAAGTTTCCGAATTTAGAAAGCTTAGAAAATTAAGACGTTAATACCGACTCGTAAAAATGTTCATTTTTCCAACAATATTAGCTCACCACAAGTTTTATCCAATTACTTCACTTCATAAGTTCATCAAGTATATATAGGCGACACGAACCCAAAATTACTATTTTTAGACATCACCAAACGCACCCAAACACTTGTTAGTTGTAAAATACTATTCGTTGAAGTTTTACGAGCTCAAACGAACTCAAAACGCCTAAATACCATATTTTAATAATCCTATCAGCTTTGACCTTTTAAATCAATTTTTTTTTCAAGTTTGACTTTTATTATAAATTTTCTAGATTCTGACCCGTTCAAAACGACCCGCAAAAATACATTTTCATGACTCGGACTCAAAAGAGATTTTATGTAAAACGACATTCCGTGCAACTTTTTAATTTTAGCCGAAGGCCGAAACTCGACAGAAAATGGCCAAAATACCCCTGCAAGTTTCTGCAAAAAATTAATAAAAAAACGCAGCCTTGTATTTGTCTTTTTGACCCGCCATAAGGAGTTTTTAAACCTAGATTGCCTCGCGAAAAAGTAAAACGGCATTTTAAACAACTTTGTAGTTTTACCCGAGACCTAAAACTCGACAGAAATAGAAAAAAAGGCCCTTATATCAGGTCTGATGCAACTTAAATAAAACGAAAAACGCAGATTTTGCTCTAGCTTTTAGATCCATCATTACTCATTTTTAGACTTGGTCGTCCTTGCGAAAAAGTAAAACAGCATTTTAAACAACTTTTTAGTTTGAACGGAAGGCCGGTTCGGACCAGAAAGAGCCCGAAACGTCACTCGAAAACTGCATCAGCAACTAATAATAAGAATAGTGTTGAATTTATTTTAAACGATTTCTAAACTTCCGATGGCCATAAAAACTTCGTTTTTGAGAGTTACGGGTCGAATTTTATATCAAAACGACCGTCTTAACAAGTACTAACATATTTTTAAGCCTAACTTTCATAAAAATATTTTTACAACATCCTTAAACCACATTCTAATTTTCTGCACTAAATATATTTTTCGACACACCTCAAAATTTCAACCAAATTCCTCAAAATTCTCAATCACTACGCCAATCCTACTCCCCATCATCTAAGTTATTATACCAACACCTTTTAAATAATCACGACTTATATATACACACACATGTCTTATGGATTCCAAACAACGAAAATAAATTATACTAATGGGCATATAAAAATAGCATTAAAAAATGCTTCAAGAATACCAACAACACGAATAGAAAGTAAAACGGTGCATGACGTCCTTGACATAGAATTCAATATGCAGGATAGGAAAGTTCTCATTGGCGGTGCGATTCTTCAAAATCAAAAGATGTCCAAGGGGAAAAGAAGGACGAAACATTAACGAGTCGCGCTCCCGAAGCAAGGAGGTTCTTATGGAAAAGAATGATAGAAGTTTATACAAGTAAATTTGTATTCCAATCAACCGTCACATTCTAGACGATGAGTCACAAGATGACAATGGCGTTCCCGGAGTATAAACGAGGGTTACAACTCAGGGTCGGAAAGTAAATGACCGGTAGGATAAACAAATTTACACAATATTCGATGTCGTGTAAAACGGTGACATGAAAAGCCAACGAAAAGATTGTGAAAATCCACAATATTATTCAATATGATTTCAAGAATTTATCCAAGATGTTTCTCGTGAATAAGCGCACCCGGTCGAAAAGCAATTCGGATATCTATATGAATAGCTTAAAAGGAGTTAAATAAAGAAAGTAACGCGCACGAGTAATAAAACGACAATTGTAAAAATCTCATTGGATAAAACACTTATGTAACCCCAAACAATCGTACCGCGAAGGTACGCACAACCGATAAAAGTAAGTCGGGTAAAATATTCGGTTCGAATCGAACGAGCATGTGTAATTGGTCATTACACACAGGAACGAAATAGCAATAACGCTCAGAAAAGTGAGCATGAGAAATCGGACACAATACGTGCATGGATAAAAATATGTAAGGTCACTACATATATAAAATTTATGCAATATATGAATAAATGAAATGCATTAAAATGAATATGATAAATTAATATCGATTTATTTAAACATGTAATTAATGGGATAATGATCTATTTAAACATGTAAATAATTGAATTATGGTTAAACATGTGATTAATAGAATAATGATTTATTTAAACATGTACATAAACATGAAAACTTTAATATAAAGTTTTGATTATCGAAGAATATCTCGATATGAATCATAGTATTTATTTAATAAATACTAAACAATATTGTATTCATGAATAAGGAATACTAAAATGGTAATCACTTGAGGATGACTTGAGCGGGAACCACGAGGAGTATTTTGCGCGCGAAAAGCGAAAAAATTGAAAAATAAAGTTTTAGTTTAGTGTTAGCTCAAAATATTGAGTAGAACAGGAAGTTCGTTCATTATGTTTTATGTCTCGTCAATTAATTAGTTAATGTTGTAATAGAATATTATCGGGAATCGGCTCGATAGTTAAACTAATATTGTATATGGTTTTGGTTTATCCAAGCAAAACCGAGCCCGAGTCTTAGTTAAAATATCCCACGAGTAACATAAATGTGTTAGGGGCTATAAATATAGATATTTTCTACTTAGAAAATATCTTCTCATAATTTCTAAATAATATCTTCTCTTTTTCTCTCATCTCTCTCTCTTCTTTCTCTCTCTAAACCACCTCTCTTTCTCATTTCTAGTTCTTAATCCGTGATTGAATCGTGTTATGAAGTGTTAATCGGGTTCCGACAATTGGTATCAGTCACCTCGGGTGGGTTTAGTGATTTGTTTGTGGTAATTTTTTTTAAGCTTATCTTCGGCTAATTTGTTTTTTGTTTTTCATTTCGTCATGGTTATTCTTCATAGATTTTGTCGTGGCTTATTTGTTTATTTTGTGGTTCATACGGTTTGAGAAAAAAAAGGAGACAACGATCCCATATTCTAGTAACAAGGACGAAAGAGGAAAACCGAACGAGTAAGGACCACCGATCTAGTTTCTTCAAGGAAGAGCCGAACTAGCAACACCACTTGAGAACCGATCGAGTAAAATTTCAAAGACCACCAAACGAGCTACAATAACAAAGAACCGAACGAGTTCATTTTAAAGGCAACCGAACTAGTTGATTTCAACCGAACTAGTCGAACACTTGATCATTGAACGAGTCCAAGGAGTACCGATCTAGCTCAACCGAACTAGTAATCTTTCAAAGAGCCGATCGTGTGATTTCATCAAGGACCGAACGAGTTAGAAACTTCTTGAACCGAACGAGTGGAACACGACTAGAACCGAACGAGTGAAAAATCTCAAGGACCGAACGAGTGAAAAATCTCAAGGACCGAACGAGTAACAATCTAAAGGACCGAACAAGTTCAACTTATGTGAACCGAACGAGTTAGAAACTTCTTGAACCGAACGAGTGGCACACTTCTTGAACCGAACGAGTGGAACACTTCTTGAACCGAACGAGTGGAACACTTCTTGAACCGAACGAGTGGAACACGACTTGAACAATCTTACATGGTTATACTTTTCATTTTTCTAATCCTAGACGTAAAAGCCAACTTTCTGATTTTAGCCATTTTCATGAGAGCATAAATCCTAAACCATAAAAGATATAGCCATGGGGCTTTCATCCCTGGAAAGGCCTTGAAGTCTACTTTCCAGAACATCAAGCCTCATATTCCAATTGTTTACCAATTTTTATAAAAGGTCAAATTACTATCACTAACTCAAAACAGAAAACTTCCTTTTGCAGAATTTAGTCACAATCACAGGACCATATCTCTTATTCCATAAAAGATATGAAGGTGAGGTTTTCCCCTAGAAAACCACATGAATCTAGTTTTCAAAACATTAAGCCAATCATTCAACTCATTTACCAATCAACGAGAATTAAACTTTTACTAACTGAAGGTCAAACCAGATTATTAACTGAATTTCTTACTTTTGCCGTTTTAGTCATAACTCCTAATCTAAAATAGCAATGAGGTTGGTTCCAATTGGAGGAGTTAGCTCAAGATGTCTAATATCTAACCAAGCTTTAAAACCTTGACTTACTGTACAAAATTCTAGGAGAAAGACATTTCCCAACAGCAACTCCAGAATTGACCTTTAACCCGTAAAATGACCATAACTTTCTCATACGGAATCGATACGGGAGTATCCAATTCGCACATTGAAGCTTAAGACTTCCTCTATCCAAATATGAAATTTTATTAGTAGCTATGGACCAAAAATTTGGAGAACAAGTTCTGTTTTCCTGCTGTCCCAAAACAGTCCGCAAATTCCTATTCTAAATTAACCAATAACACATCTAAATCCTCATTTGAGCCTATCACAAGGTCCAAAAACTTCAATGCAATCTATCCCATAACCATTAAATCTTACATACACTAACTTATCAAGATTAATTGAAAAAATTTACATGCATGATCATAATCATAAAAATCAAGAACATGCATTCTCCAAAAAAAATTTAAATCAACAAGTTAGGGTTTTAAGAAGAGATTTACCACACAAAGAGAAGAAAGAACAAGAACATCACAACACTACATGGGTGTTGTAGGAATGGAGGATGTATGGGTGGGGGTGTGGAGGGAGGATGGAGGAGTTGGGGGGGGGTGTGTGGAGGTGAATGAGGTGGTGGGGGGGGGGGTGTTGGTTGAGGGAATTATATGGGTTGGGGGGAGGGGTAGATGGTGGGGGGGGGAGGAGATTGGGGGGAGGGCATCCTGAATGCCGAAAATCCAACAACACAAACAACACTTAACATGGTTTCTTTATTACTCTCAATCTTATCACATACACAACTTCCTAATTTCATTCCTAGAGACACAAAGCCCCTCAATCAAATAAAAACCCCTAATTGATGATCTTCAAAATTACTACTTCTCAAAACACATGCATGATTAAGTTTTAATATGGGTATAATGCTGGGTTTATTATGTAGGATTTAGGATGATTTGAGTAGAATTTGTGAGTTTGAGAATGAAAATGGTGGATTTGGGTTTTCTGTTGTCGAACCAGGAAGAAGGGAAGAAAGAATTCGGATGGTTTTCTTAATTTTAGGAGTGAGTGGTGTGTTTTAATATGGGAGGAAAAAGGGTAAATAATAATAAGTGATTATTTATAGTTACCAAAAAAAAGGGATGTGGGTTTATTGTTGGTTCGTCCGGATTTTTGAGGGGGAAGGGAGTGGGCTTTGGCCCATTCCCACTTAACTACTAATACCTATATTCTTGGCCCTACAACCATTTTATCAACCCCGATAATTTTTCCTAAAACGCGATTTTCGTCTAGGTGCAATATAAATCACGCGAAAAACGAAAAATACAAAAATAAAAATAATTTGGCACTCAAGGCCCGTATACGGAGTCATTGGTTTCTCGATCGTTAAAAACGGATAATTTCAATTGTAAGATTCGCGAGGGTTTTAAAATTAACGATTTTAATAAAAATCGATTAAGAAAATAAAATGAATGATTAAAAATTTAAAATTTAATTATAAAACCTTAAATTAAGTATTGACCCATAAATAAGGGTTTTAACACAAGCTCACAGCATACCCCCGGCCCACGACCTAGTTATTTATGACAATTAAGTAATGTTTTGTACAAATTTGTCCTATTGTACAAGTGTTTTCGTCTTTATACACACCAAGTTCTCAAATACCTTACAAAAACCCTCCAGTATTCTTATCATGAAACATTTTCTTTTTAACCTCAAAACCATTATCTTTAACGAACCCGATATCTTTACCAAAACCCGTTCTCTTTACAAAACATCGTTATCTCATACGAAACGTTACCAAAATAGTTTACTTTTTATCTATTAAACAAACATATTAATTTACCAAAATCATTAACTCATAACGAAACTGTTATCTTTACCAAAACTATTATCTCATATTATGGTTGTGTGGTAATTACGCAAAATGACTCAACACTTGGGCTAAGTGTAACATAAATACAATTCACTCCAAACACATTCAGTCGTTAAACGAAACAGTCGACCAAATACTCCGCGGAAATCTAACAAAAAGAAATGAGCAAAACTCGAGAGCCGAAAATAAATAAATCCATATTTCTGTAATCGATACGAAATATGTATATATATATATATATATATATATATATTTATATATATATATATATATATATATATATATATATAAGTAATTAATAAAATAATAATATTTTATTATTATTTTTGTCTTATTATCAGGCTAACGGGGTAATCACAACGTCTCATTATTTCAGTATGTCCATGTCCAATAACTTTTACCTCGACACTTAATCTTTCAAAAAAATCATCCTTTAAACCTTCAATTCAAATCGACACAAATGTTTACAATGTTAAATATTTAAGAAATGCTTCGAGAAAATACATCTTTCGTCTTGTAATAATTTTTTTTGAAGTAAACCAATTCTTTATCATTAAAATCTTGGAAATTTATCCCTTTTAAGCAAAGTTTCTAAGTATAAACCTTTTTCAAAAATTCGGCATGACCCGTACGTCTATATGACTTTTTCCAAGGTTTTAAACCTTAATCTCAAACACTTTTCATGAACCCAACATTTTCCGACAAAACACAAAATCAATACTTTCAACAAGTTTTATCCAACCGTAGCAAAATAATTCAATTTCATTCGGCAAGTCCAACAAAATCCCCCTTAGTCCAAACCAAATCCATTAGTCCATTTACAAGTCCACTAATTCATTTACTTGTTATTCGGCCTTATAGCCCATTAAAGTCTTAAGTAATTAGCCCGATAGCAAAACTTTGTCCATACCTCTTTACATAAGTCCAAAATATAAACCAAACCTAATAGACCTTAAGCCCATTAAGCTGAACCAAATATAATTCAAAATCACATATATTCGTGGCCCATTAAGCCGAAACAATAAGTTATAAGCTCATAATATTTTATATAAGCCAAAAACCAAATAAGCCATAAGCTTATCATATAAGCCGAAAACCAAATAAGCCATAAGCTTATAATATATGTCGAAAACCAAATAAGCTATAAGCTTATAATATAAGTCAAAGACCAAATAAGCCATAAGCCTTTTATATATAAGCCGAAACCATAAGCTCAAAATAAGCCGAGTCTAATAAGCCAAATCCTAAAAACCAAAACCAAAACCAAAACCAAAACCAAGTGGGTTGAGCCCACTTTTGTGTCGAACCGAAGCAACCAAATGGACCCTTTAGTTGGGACAAGCCCAAACCGAAACCAAACAAATCCAAATAAGCTATAACCTAGCTTTTTTAATAACTAACACTCAATACAAGCCCCAAATAAGCATCTTAACAAAGAAAATTACCACAACAACCAAAATATTCAAACTTTAAATCTCTTCTCTTTTTTATAAGCCGACGCACAAACACCCCTTTATTTGCATTTTTCATTTCCAAGATTTGATTTTTACGATGATCAACTTGTACAACTAGTGTTTTAACACCATAATAGCCATAAAAGTACAACTTTAAACAAACTTTAGAAAACTTACAAGTTTGGATGACCTTGGTTTGGTTTTGACACGAAAAGAACAAACTCGAACATCGTTTTATATAACCCACGTCTACTAACTATCAACCCACTATCTATTCTAAACCCGTGATCTTGGATAAATCTTCAAAATCTTTATTTTCTTGCCCTTTGGTGGTTCGTCTGATTATAGAGAGAAAAAGAGAGATAGTAAAAAAATTATTTGAAAATGAGATAATGAATGAAATGGTTGAGGTAATGGTGGTTATAAGAGTACTATGCAAGACATACTAGCTTAAAAATAGCCATATTGTCTCCTCTTTGCTTCCCTTGACCGAATGGATCCTAAGGAGGGTCTCGGGTCTTCCTTTTTGTATCGGGATCACTTAAAAACTCAATTTTCATCTATTTAAAACGTCAACCGAACTTAGTTATTATTTTCGTTGCGTTTAAAATCATTTTCCCGTAAACCTAGGTTATTCACATGACACCTATCACATTAAATTGCTACAAAATCCATTTTGAGCCGTTGTCGACCGACTCCGGACCAAAAACATGAATTTTGACAAAACTAAACCGAACCTTGCTCATCCATATTAAAAACAATTTAAACCACAAAATAGGGTTTGACAACTTATATTCAACTAAAATTTCACCTTTTTACGACCGTTACATTCTTTTACCGAATTTCACGAAAACAACCATTTTCTGATAATTTTCAAATCTCACACCCACGATTTACGTTTTAAACCAACGTTATTTTATCATTATGAATTTATTAAATAAATAAACCTATTAGCATATTCCCAAATTCATTTAATCTCCACTCTCGAATAAACTGTCATGCCGGTACGCGCTGCGTGACGATTTTTTGCTAAACGCGGGAAAACTTCCCGGAAAGCACTGAAAACCTCAAAACCACTCTAAAACAGAAGCATAAATGAAAATCGATTCACTTACTAACTCAAAACTCCATCCAACTCCCGGTTAAACCGAAACCGTTTTATGCAAAAATAGTCAACAGAAGTTAACTTTTCAGCTTTCATTAGGAAAACTGACAAGATCGAAAGACTTCAAAATACAAAATTATAATATTTTATAGTACTTAGCCCTGGGAAAATTAGCAGTTATCACAGTCTCACCCCTTTAAAGGAATTTCACCCCGAAATTCAACTCAAATTATTAACTCATAATACTGACTGGATTCCATTCCTCGAAGAATCACATCGAATCACTACGGTTTAGTCTTTTCAAGCAAGGTTTCTTACGATCCCTCTAAAGACTAAGTCTTTCCACAGTCTAATTCTACACTTTCTTATGGTCAATCCATATCCGATCACAAAATCACGATAGCCTCCCATACTATCTCTTAGTTTTACAATTTCTCAAACTTAGGTCACACTATCTCAGTTGGGTGTTAGGATATGATCCAGTCCTCGACGTGATGACTATTCTATCAGAATTGGCGTTGCCAAATTTTCCGATTATTCAACCAACAGGACTAACCCTACAGGGTATATGTCCTACACAATACGACTCACACTTTACTAACTCAAGAACGCCCATGGTTCTTTACCAACACTTACTTACTTAAAATACCCAAGTAAACCTTACTTGGTTAAAAATCCCGGCTCTATCTTTCTAGGAAAGTCGTTTCATAGTCTAAACCTCATCATTATTTTGCCTTAAACTTTTCCAAATCAATCCTACTCAACGAGTGTCTTAAATCTCACTTAACTTAGGTAGGTCAAGATACCTTTCTAAAAACTTACACAATAAAAGTATGATCAGGTTTCCTAATTGATCACTACTACTCTTCCTAATATTCCTCGTAACCATTCATGATCTCTCACATTCCTATAAATTCTCCTAACGAAACGGCAAAATCGATCAGCTCGAATACATTCCGAGCTTACAGAACATACTAACTAAATCGCATCATACTCACACACGGGAAAAACTGCGCTCTCAAGCTAACACGAAATAACACAAAATACTGCTATCCATGAATATCGAATAAAATTTCCTTTACTATCACGAAATGATTTCAATACAAATCACCTAACGACTAGTAAGGGTTTGTCATAACTACCAATACAAAAAGAAACTTTTCTGATCATAATACCGACACTAACCGACGCTACCCGGTTTAGTGATATACACCAACTACTAATCCAAACCTCATATACCCTATGCATCTCCTATGGGCTTCAACCCTCTCCTCATACTGTCAACAATCTCAGCCAACTCTAATCACGCACGGCTCTCCTCTGTGAGCTGCAATCGTAACTCTTGGCTCTCTCCCTGCATGTCACTGATGGCATGTTATAGAGCTGCTCTATGTGCATCCGTCTGACCTGCCTACGACTCTAGGGATAATACTGGTCTCCATAACGCTCCAAAAGTCACTACAACCCTCTCTTGCTTATGCTCTAGACTCTTAAATTGATATCTTTGGAAGAAAATCTCATCCCTAACCGCCAATGACCTAGTAAACAACTCTCCTATGTCCCTATCATACCTCTCAAACAAAGCAGGCGATAGCTCCCCTAATCATACAACATGATCACAAATCAATCCTCCTTGCATCTCAACTTGAGCTCTTAGCTTAGTTAAAAATCCCTCAGTCTCAGCCGTAGCATGTGAAGCTATAGGCGATGGTACAGTCAGTGGTATCATGGGTGATGAAATAGGTAAAGGAACAATAGAAGGTGATGGAGAAATGGGAAGTGAACCAGACAAACACTTGGGTGAGGGTGGTGTCTGAATAGGTGGTGCTGGTGGTGGGTAAGCAGGAACATCAATGTAAACTATACCATCCTCTGGGTCTGTCCACGTGGTGAGTGTGGGCTGCCTAGATGCCAACACCCTCTCTGGTCTCTCGGGCCTGGGTGTAGATCCAGAACCCCGTCCTACCTCAAACGTACTGTATACATGATCCTCCTCTACCGCTAACTCTCGGCGCCTCAACGCCCTATACCCAAGTCCTAAAGACACGCTCACGACTGTCCCCACAACCAAAACTGCCCGCTACTGACTCTCAGGTACAACCTCCTCTTCCTATCCTAAACCAAGTCCATCACTCTCTACACTATGACCCTCGTCATCTAAACCATGACTCTCAACTCCCATACCAGGGCACTCATCCCCTGCAGCAAGACCCTCATCCCCTGCAGCAGGATCCTCATCCTCTGTAATAGGACCCTCATCCTCTGTGTCCTCGCTCACACTATTAGAATCCAAACTCTCCTCTATCTCATCATCCTCCTCCTTATCATCCTCTACTAACTCAGACATACCCCGATAACGCATTTGTGAAGGAAGGTCTGGCAGTGACGAAGATGGCGAACTCTCATAAGAGGACCTAGACCTCTTACAGAACACAAACTCAGACATAGTTGTCACCTTTAACATAATGGAAAAAAGGCCTGGTTACATCGTCGGTGGGATATGCACGGCCATACGTGTGGTCCTACGAAGAACGAGAACCAAAGTAGGTGTTGTATGGGTAAGTGGGTGATCTGGTGAAAGTGGTGTGGTGGAATCCGATGACGTGGATCTCGCATCAGATGTGTCAGAACCCTCTGACTCCTCAACATGACATGTGGGTGGTGTACAGGGAGTGACTCAGGTGTCTTACTCTCAATAGGGTCCTTAAAATGTTCGGACTCAGTGTTCGTCCTATCCAAATAAGCCAGCCTAATAGCCTCATAAGGATCCTTAAGAAGTGGTACGGGCACTCGGGAGCTCTAGGCTCCGCCAGCCTAGGTGGAAATCTCTGGGTCAACAAAAACTAGGGTAGACATCCTGTGATAACATGATAAAAGGGTATACGTATAGAATATTATTATCCAAATTATCAGCATCATTATGCTTACATATACAAATCATTATAGCGTTCGAAATTAGACGTTTGTAACCGTATATATATATATATATATATATATATATATATATATATATATATATATATATATATATATATATCAATATATATATTAATATATCGGGAAGAATATGAACAATGAATAAACATCGACCAGGTTCGATACCAAACAGGCACAACTGGTCATCACATAAAGCACATAATTCACAAAAACATATTCTCAATTCACGTCGATACCTGCGACTATCTACTAAAATTCTCAAGGGAACACGTACTACACTAAGGCAAGCATGGCCAACATCAATCAATCAATCATCGCTACCCGCGACAATTTTACCTACATTCTTAAGGCATTGCACACTACTACTACTAAGGCAGCATGACAATCCTAAAATCAACATGATCTTAATTTCGACACTCGCAAGTGTTCTCATCACTTTACGTCCTATCATTTTCAGGTGGTCACATTACTTACACATCTCTTCCCTCCTCTAACATAACTTTAGTCCTTCATGAATTAAGCATAGTTGGTCAGGCTATGCTTAATTTAGGAAAATACCATGAACTGCTCGGGCTATTTAACTTTCGCCATATTCGAGGTTTTACTAAAAACAGACTTCACTTTTGGTTATTGTTGTGTTTTTATTTTATTTTATAAAAACCAACATTCTCTATAACCTTGGCTCTAATACCAATCTGTCACACCCCGTCAGTGGCAGAAAAACGGGATGCGGCGATACCATTCATCGAACAAGATATAAGATTATACACCTTACAATTTACAAGAATGAAACTTGAGTTTACATAAATTTTAAAAGTTAAGACTTGACAAAATTAAATAATCAAAACCCATATCGACCCAGTCCCCTTGGGTTACATCTTTGCTCTTCCAATACCATTCATTTACCTTTGATTGACACACCTTAAAATGATACTCGATAACGTCAACAATAATGTTAGTGAGCTCATAGGTTTGACTTTAAACCCAAAAGCTATGACAATATTTCAAATAGTGGACAATAGTGCAATATGACCGTGAATATATATGCAAACAATCCCTGACATAGTATCCCCGCTATTTAATCACCATATGTTACTTACGCACCTAAAGGGCCTACTAGCTGGAGCACTAAATTAGGGCAGGACCACACACAAACTTGGGTAGGCGTACACATCTGCTCCAATAATCACACAAATACTGGGTAGGCATACCCATTTGATCCAAACAATCATGCAACACATAATATTCACATAGCAGTCATAAGCACATATCTTGTCCCAAAAACAAAACCACATTTCGCACATATCAATTCAAAATATTTCAAAACACATTTGAGTATCATTCCCCCCCTCCCCTAACAGAAAAGACAGTAAAAATGGAGCTACGAGAACTCACCTCAACACAAGCGCACAATAGTACCCGGCCACGACCTAGACATTTATTACACTTAATTAATGTTTGTACAAAGTTGCCTTATTGTACAAGTGTTTGTCTTTATACACACCAAGATTCTCAATACCGTTACAAAAACTCCTTTTTCTTATCATAAAACCTTTACTTTTTATCTCAAAATCATTATCTGATAACGAACCCGTTATCTTTTTCTAAAACCATTATCTTTACCAAAATCGTTATCTCATACGAAACCGTTACCAAAACCGTTATCTTTACCAAAATCGTTAACTTTACCAAAGTCGTTAACTCATAACGAAACTGTTATATTCACCAAAACTGTCATCTCATATTATGGTTGTGTGGTAATTACGCAAAATGACTCAACACTTGGGCTAAGTGTGACATAAATACAATTCACTCCAGATACCTTGAGTCGTTAAACGAAACAGCTGACCAAATACTCCGCGGAAATCTAACAAAAAGAAATAAGCAAAACTCGAGAGCTGAAAATAAATAAATCTATATTTCCATAATCGATACGATATATATTTATATGGATGAGGGACTCCTCTACACTTAAGTAAAGCACGGGTTGCCTCCCGAGAAGCGCTTAATTTTCAAGAGAGTCGTTAGCTAGACTCCTGCTTCTAGAGTTTATTCTTTAGGAAAGAAGGGAGTGATTGCTTCCCTTCGGTCATTATAATCTTCTTCTTCATGATATAGCTTGAGTCGATGGCCATTAACAATAAATATTTTTCCATCTTTTCCATATAGTTTGACATATTCAGATGGATATTGATGTTTTACTACATATGGTCCTAGCCAGCGAGATCTGAGCTTCGGCTGCTTGAATTTATACTTTGAATGAAAGAGCAACACTTTGTTTTTGTGTTTGAATTATTTTCTTATCCTTAGTTTCCTGTCATGCCAGACTTTGGTTCTTGCCTTGTATAGACGAGAGTTTTCATAGGCTTGATGTCTAACTCGTGTAATTGAAACATTCGTTTCTCACCAGCAACGATGACATCTGGGTTACAGGTTCTTAGGGCCCAGATGGACAAATTCTAGGAATGTTTGTTGTTTTCCAAGCAAAGGCTTGCTTGTGTCTTTTAAGAACGGATATGAGTTTATTTTTGTTTTCTTCAGAAAGGTAAGATGATATGATAACAAGAAGAAAAGAGGGTTCTTCCAAGAATACATACTCTAGGTTATCAGGAAGAGGTTTGAGTTCAAGATCCGTATGAGGTTCTTTAATAGATGTTTTGATCTTGTAATCGGTGTTAAAGGTGATTTTTTCGAATGCTGGTTCTTCGGTGTCGGATTCAGATTCATAATTTTTATCGGCAGTCATTGCCATGAATTCATCGAATTCAACAAAGAGTTTTTCTTCAAGGATGGTTCCTACGATTGAATAGAGAATTTTACTACCTTCATCGAGAAGAGCATCAAAATGTTCTTCTAAGGTTTCGTCGATGACGTCAATACTGAAACATGTATCATCGTTCGAATAGGAGTGTTTCATCGCAGAATCGATGTGAAAGATCATTCATTCAGTTCCAACTTCGAGATTGAGTTGCTTCTGGTTGACTCGAATTACTGCATCGGCAGTGTGAAGAAAAGGTCTTCCTAAGATTAGGGGAACTTTACTATCTTCTTCCATTTCTAGAATAACAAAATCGGCAGGGAATGTGAATTTACTAACTTTAACAAGCATATTTTCAGCTATTCCAATAGGGTATTGGAATGATCGATCGGCTAATCTTACCCTCATTTTAGTGGGTTTGAGAGTTTCGAGAGATAATTTCGCGTATAAGGAATACGACATGAGATTAATGCTAGCACCAAGGTCGGCTAAAGCATTACATGAGAAAGCTTTGTTGAACTTTGTTTTGAAGTATTGCGGAACTTTCATCGCTTAGGAACGCGGCTAAGATTTGTTCGATTTTATGTTTTGAAGTATTGCGGAACTTTCGGGGTCTCCAAGTTTTGGTGGAACTTTGTTTTTTATGAGGCTTTGAGGATATGGGATTTTTAGTTTGTATGGTTTAGGTTTTGGTGTTTCTTTGACTAGTGTTGGTGTTTTAGGTTTGGGTTAAGGTATAGGTTCATCATCTTCATCATCGCTATCGAAGTTGATAGGAGTTTCAGAATTATTTTGTTGATCATCTAGGTTATGTAGTGGGTCATAGGATTTACCACTCCGTGTAAATACGGCATTCACATGCTCCTTCCTAGCTTGCGGTGGTTGGTAAGGTTTAGATGAACTACCTTTTGGGTTAGGTTGAGTGTTACTAGGAAGAGATCCAGAAGGTCGACCAGATTGCTTGTCAGCAAGTCTGTCGAATTTAGCTTTGAGATTTTGAATCAAGGCTTGCTGGTTTTTGGTTGTTGTTTCGAGTTTATTTTTGTGATCCATAAAAGTTTCTTTGACAAAAGAGTTGGTCGAATGTTGAGCTTTGATGAAATCGCTTAGTTTTTTTTAAAGATCGGGTTTATCATCAGAATGAGATTGATAGTTGTCTCGGTTGTAATTGTTCCTTTTGCTTAAACCCCAGTTATCGCGATTGGAATCACGGTTGCGGTAATCATTATAAAAATGAGTACGACGGAAAGTTTGCATGAATTTGGCTTCTTCTTCTTCACGTGACATGGGTATGTCATCATCGTCAAGGTTTGATTATTTTGAACAAGATTGAAAATCTTTATACTGAGCATCCATTTTCATGGTCATGGCATCCATTCGGGCCATAATTTCATCAGTGTCAGAATTACTGTTATCTTCAGCGGTGAAATCAACGGTTTTCTTAAGAGATGATTTGGTTTTTTGGTTTTTAGCCCAGTCGAGCTTGAGTAAGACTTTGTCTTCGAGAAGCTGATAAACTTGATTTGGTATTTTATAAAGGAAAATACCACTAGCTGCGGCATTTATAACTTCTTAAGTTATTTTGTTGATACCATGGTAAAAGATTTTGATAATGTTGCCTTTGGACAGGTTGTTACCATGGCACTTTCTGAGCATTTCCTTCATATGAAGCCAAGCATCGGTTAGAGATTCGTTTTCCTGTTGAGAAATGGCTCGGATTTCTCCGAGGAGTCGATCAAAAAGAGCTGGGGAAAGAATCGGCTAATGAAAGCGGTTCGAAGTTCATCCCACGTTTCGATAGTTCCTTCATTTAGTTCATCCAGCCATGTTTTTGCTTCTCTAGTGAGTGATAGGGGAAACATCATTAAACGGACAACTTCATTCTCGGTGTCTCTGTATTTAAACATATCACATATTTCGAGGAATTTGTGAATGTGTTTGTGAGGATCATTTTTGGGTCTACCATCAAATTGGTTTCCCTTAATAGGAGTCAAGTGGTTACCGTTAATGGCGAATTCATTCGCGGTTTTAGGAATGGTGATTGCGGAACCAGGAGTCGGAGCGACAACACGGTCGGCAGCCCACATGGGTTCATCATACAATGGATCGTAATTTCGAAGAATATCAAGAAAGTGACGAAAATAATTGATGTTGAGAATTGGCGGATAGACAATTCTCGATTGTTGAGGTGGGTTGTTTCTTTGTTCGAATGGAACTCTTCTCGTTCATCAACAAAGTCTTCGATTCAGAGTATGTACAAGTTTAGGTAATGGTTTAACATGCTCAGAATTAGAAGCACGTGTATGCATCCAAAGGAGAATTTGTTTGGGTCAGTTTGCCAGAAAACTATACGGCGATTTTTTGAAAAGATGAAATGTTAAAAATTATTTTTAAAGGGTTGATTATAGAACAACTTTGAAATCCCCGGCAGCGGCGCCAAAAACTTTTGATGTGTTTTGAAAGCTTTAAATTTATAAGACTGAGATTATCGTTTATTAGATGGAAACACACGGGTCAAAGTATAACCCACGTATATAGTACATTCTTTTTTAGGTAAGACCAACTCGTCCACGAGGATTTGCGAAGTGTTGAATAATCAGCTGAAAATAAACTTTAACAAATGTGAGAAATATGACTACTCGGATAATTTCATATAATTCATATGCAGTGGTAATAGTTACGATCTTAGACGTAGGACTTTAATTTATAAAAAGTATTTTCTTGTTAGAAAACGTTTTCACAAATTAAGTTGTTTAACTTAAGACTTATGTTGAGTTAACTCGATTAAATGTGTCACTCAAATAATCTAGTTACTACTATATCAAATCTATTTTTGTTTATCAAATAACGTAAGTGGATTTCTCGTCATAGACGATAAAGATCATAGACAAATCCTTAAAACTATATAGATCACAACGGGTCTTTCGACCTATACCGGTATGAGTATATAATCAAAGTTGATAATCAAAGTTGATAAGATATAATATAATAGGATTATAACATAAGCTTAAGATTAACAAGATCGTAATTATACCAAACGATTATTCATTATATTATTTTCACCGAGTAGTCATGAGAGATTTAGCCTCTCATGGCTATAAAGTTTATAAAAAAATTAAAGGGAATAACAAGAAACATACTATTTTTGAGATAAGAATATGGATCAAAATTCTCCTCGTAACAAGTATTGAATTGATATACAACCTTTTATTCTGATAATTCTACTATATTCTTCTTCGTTCTTCATGGTTTGATCTTCAATCTTTAAGGTTTATGGTGTGTTTTGGTTGAAGAATTGGAGATATGATTGTTGTATGAGAGATATTTGAGTGGGAGATGATGATGTGAAGTGAGAATGAATGAATTATGTGAAAATTCGGCCATTATTTATAGGCTAAGTTTGGGGTAAAAGTGCAGCGCATACAAAAGATTATGCGGCACACTTGGTGATTAAATGCAAGGGAATTTAATGTTTATGGAAGAAGTGCGGCGCACAAAAGTATTTGTGTGGCGTACTTGAGGTATTAATGCTATCTTCATTTAATGGACTTTAATTCTTAAACTCATTGAGAAGTGTGGCACACAAAGGGTAAGTGCGGCGCACTTATGCCTTTTGCAACCTTGAGATTTTTCTTTTCTTCTAACTTGCTTTTCAATAATCGAAAACACTTGAACTTTATTTATTTTAAGCTCGGGATGACTTCAAGTGAACCTGCACATAATTTATGCTATTAAATATCGAAAGTTCACAAGAAATGATAGAATATATATAAATAACGCCGCTAAAAACATGTATAATTTTGGCGTTATCACATTCCATATTTCTTCATTTTTCTTGTCTTACTGTTGCTATGAGCTGGCTAAAACATCTACTAAAGTGCTTGGACGTAGCCATGTATCTACTGTTGTTATGGTTGATTTTTCCTGTTTAATTACGGTTTTATTGGATATCCTTATAGCCTTTCATTGATCCCTGGTTTGGTAGTCTAGAGGGTGGCTTAGATCTTATTAGTCCTGTTATTAGACTTACCGGTTGAACATGGGATTAGTGTGGTACTAGGGTAGATAAACTCTGTCCCCTAGTGTAGGAATTAAACATATTACCGCTTTAGTCACATTAAACACTTATAAAGCACAGTAACTCTTTCAGAGAGGGTTAATAATCTGTATAGATTATAAAATTAGTCTTAAGGATAGTTGGGGATTAACCACTACAAACTTGGATGCCCTGCCCGTGTAATCCTAGGGGAATTAGGATCGTAAAGTAAGTATAGGACATACCTCAAATGCTAATTCGAGTCTGTCGATATTAGATCTACCAATGAAACTTGTAATTGAACATTGCACAGGAAAACGTAATCATAACAGTAGTAATGAAATGGCTAGGCTATTTCGCTTTTCTCCCTGATTACTTCTATCAATTTACTTTTTTTCATTTACTTTTCTTAAGTTTTTAAAATCAATCTTACAACCATTCTTCCAAATGTGACAAAATCAAATTAGAACTAGTAACCTTAGCTCTTGGGACGACCTCGGATTTACCAACTACTGCACTACATACAACCGGGTTCTCTGCCCGTTAGTGCGTGTATTGGTAGACGAGTTTTATAAATTTAAAACTTGGCAAATAATTATTTAAAACAATTTTACGCATCAAGTTTTTGACGCCGTTGTCGGGGAGCTAAAAGATAGTTTTAATTTAACCCTCTTTTTCAATCATGACTAGGAGTAGCAACACAAAGGTGTTTACTCCTTTTGCTAATCCTGAAAGGCAATTTCGGAATAGGAAAGATGTCATACCCATTGCAATCCATAACATTTATTCCTTCTATGAAACTGAATCATCAGAATCATAATTAGAGGACATAAATGAAATCGACATCGAAACACTTACGCTAGAACAATATCTAACTCTAAATCATAATAACACCCAAGTAGGGATAAAAAGACATGAGATTGGAGAGAAAATCGCTTTTGAAATCAAAAGTCAGCTTTTAAGGGAATTACGCGATAACACCTTCTCTGGAAACAAAGTTGAAGATGCAATGGAACATGGACGGAAAGTCTTGGAGATCACCAGTTTATTCAACACAACTGGAATTTTAGGAGATAAAATTATGCTATGAATTTCTCCCCTTACACTTGCAGGAGCAGCTAAGCGATGGCTGGGAAGAACGCCTTCTGACATACTACAAACCTGGGACGAATTGAAACAGGTCTTCATCAGAAGATTTTGCCCACCTTTAGTAACTTTCATGCAAGTGGGAGAAATTCACAATTTCAAACAAGAAAAGGTGAAACCCTGCATCAGACATGGGAAAGGTTTAACGACCTCCTCTTTAAATGTCCTTTTCATGAATTGAATGACTATCAAAAGGTAAATACTTTTTACAAAGGCCTAGGATTTCACACACGACAAGTCTTGGATTCCCGTGGTTTAATTCCATGATTAACTGCTATTGAGGTTTTGAAGTCAATTCAGGAAAGGGCATACCATTATAATAAATGGCACCACAAGGAAAGTGATAGGAAAACTCCAAATAATAATTCTAACTCTTTAAGTTCTATCATTGAGAAACTCAGAAATCTAAACCATGATATGAACGATCTTAGGAAAAATA
Organism: Tanacetum coccineum; assembly: GCA_026074375.1. Lineage (NCBI taxonomy): Eukaryota > Viridiplantae > Streptophyta > Magnoliopsida > Asterales > Asteraceae > Tanacetum > Tanacetum coccineum. Next base: position 80,201 of record BQNB010007053.1, read on the forward strand.
TTCATAAAATCCACTAAAGATCTAGTAAGGAGTTCCGCCGTGAAGAGGTAAAGAGTATCAGAGCATGGGAAACTAAACCTATGAATAACCTTAAAGAGACATTAGAACAACATCTGGAGGATTTACTTAAAAGACAAAGTATTCTGGACAAATGGATGCAGAACTTCATGGAAAACACTAATAAAATTCTCCAGAAATACGAATTAACCATAAAAAAACTCGAGAAAAAAGTTGTTCACCTCGCCCATGCTTTAGCTGATCGAAAAGTAAAACACAACACATGTCATGAATGGTATTCCTAGTAGCTCAACTTCTGTTCAACAAGAATGCGCAATGAAAGTAGAACCTTTGCACAAAACGCCCATGAACAAAATAGAAACTTTCGCTAAAAAGGTAAAAAAGCGCATTATGAAAACTCAAGCTAACGAAGAAAAACATTAAAAAAAACTAGAAAGCGAACCGATCAACACTATATTAGTAAATGATATTTGAAAAACACTAGAATACACCCGACATGTGCAAGAGTTTGTTTTAAACAAAATAAAATTTGAGAAATTATCCATGATGAAATTAAATGCCCGATGCTCAGCTGTGTTACAAAACGAGCTTCCTCCCAAATAAAAAGATCCAGGAAGTTTTGTCTTACCATGCATCATTGGAAATACTATAGTTAGCAATACTCTTGCGGATTTGGGGGCGAGTATTAGTGTAATGCTGTTTTCCATGTTTAAACGCTAAGGTCTTTATAACACCTTGTATTTTGTAGTCAATATTAAATCTCGACTCCGTTCCTATTTTTGGTTTCAAATAAAATTTCGTGATTTGCTTTTTTAGCCGTTTTTGTAGAATTCCGCGTTTTAGCTATTCTCGAGCCGTGCTTAGGATTTTTATCCGTCTAATTATTCTAAGAAGTTAAAAATTCTATATTTTGTCCTAAGATTCTAAATATTTTATTTTTGTGCTCCTTGATTAATTCCGTGTTTTAGCCGAATCCGTGTTAAAATAAAACATTTTCTTTTAAAACGCGCATTTCTTATTAAATCGATATTGGGCCTAACCATTAGCTAGTTAATATACAATGGACTTAACCAAACAAAAAAATAAACCAAAAAGCCCTCCCCTAGCCCATAACTGACAGCCCAAACACCCCTTTTTATTTAGATCGACCCAAACACCTCAACATATAAGTCGACATCTCTTTTTTTATTCTCTTCACTCCCTGCATCCAAATAAAACACACAGTAAGATGTCTCTCCTCCCTCTCTCTCTGCTACCATCGAGACACCACCACTATCATGATCCACCATCATCCATCTTTTTCTACTTCAACCAAACACTAAAACAATGATCCTACAACCATTTAAAACACTAAAATTCAACATGCAACAAGTTTTCTAAAAGATTAAGAAGTTATTGATTTCATGGGTTTTTAATCAAGATCAAGCAAAAAGGAAGTAAATACAAGTGATTTTAAAAAGATTTGGGTAATTAAAAAGTTAAGGTTTTGTTGATTTGGGTGTGTATGGTATTCGGCTAAAATCAAGAACAAAACCGTGTTTCGACTTTGATCTTGCGCATATGCGTTATTGTGAGTAATATAAAACTATTCTTGATGATATTTTTGTGTGATTATATTCTATTTGATTTGCATGTTATAGAATCCATGTGATTGTGTGATAAAAATAGTTTTTGAATGGATTTGAATTGGGATTAGGTTGTTATTAGGAATAGTTTCCAATTGATGGATTAGGATATGATGAAGATTATGTAAATAAGGTGTTAGGATCATCAAAAATCGAATTTGGGATAGTCAATTAGCATATCGATATGTTTGGTTGAGTTAATTGCGGTAAATTCCAAATAGAAATCTGGGCAGATTTTTGGGTCGTTTTGTAAGAGTCATAACTCAATCATCCGTATAGCTTTTGTTGATTTTCTTGAGCCTAAAATGTAGTTCAGAAAGTCTACTTTCCAACCCAAGTGGTTTCGTGAGTTAAAAGTGAGCAGAGATTAGTCAAAATAATTTTACAAGATTGGTTTTCAAATTTGTGTTTTAGGGACAGTTTTTGGGTTGTGTTTGTAAGGTCAAGAACTATGTCAAAACATCTTTTAAATTGATGAGATTCCTACTATAAGAAGTATATGATGTATTTGATTTTCATAATTTTCCTTGAATTTATTGAAATGTCTAAAAGGGTCTGGTCAGGCCAAACTTTTAAGAGGTTGCAGCAGGTCATTTTTGGACATTTCAGGTTGTCGAATTTTTGAAAAAGAGTTAGACTTGTCAAACATTTTTGGGAAAAATATAGTAGGTCTACAACATATCAAGGTTGTTAGAAATGGAATATGAAAGTCCAATAGGGTTGTTTGGTATTTTATTAGTGGTCGTTAAGTGACTATGAAAATCGGTCAAAATTAGAAAAACTTGGATAAAGGGGTAAAAGGTGTTTCATGTTTGGTTAAGTTATGAGAAACATAGTGAAAGGTTTATAAACATAATATACACATTAGTATCCATCAATTGAAGAGAAAACTAAAACATTAAGATCACTAAGGGTGTTTAAACGTAATTTGGGATTAAAGAGTATTTATTTATTATTATTTTTTTGACAACCATTACATTTGGGATTTCTACGCATTCCAAAAATTGAAACTTTCCAAAATTTGTAACTTTTCGTTTATGAGGCATAACTTAATCAAAGGTCATATATCTTCGTTAAGACACGACTTTACTAATTAATCCAAGACACAAACACATATGGATTCTATTGCATTCTATTACATTCTATTACTTTTATTACTTTTTTTATAAACGACTTAAGCATCGTTTCACTATATATTTCTTTCTCCTAAAGTGCCTCACTATTCTAGGTCGCGGTTGAGATTCTTATCTTCACTTCGTTATTGTTGACAATCTTGCTTATTGCTAACGTGTAAGGTGAGTTTATAGCCTCGTTTTTAAATGTTTAATTGTTTTTATAAACCCCGCGAGGGAGATACATGCTAGTTTTATAAATTGAACACAAGTGGTTTTATGATATGCTGGACCCGATATCTTGACTAATTGCATGAGTAGCTATTGCCAAAGACCCTAAAAACATGAACCGTTAATTACCTTGTAGGGTTAAGCGCCAATACATTAAATAGATCTATTGGGCTTAACAACCCTGTTCGGGGTATGGATCCATTGCGAGAACACCCTGTCAAAAGGACGTTTTGTATTGAGTGATTGTAGGTATAAGGCAATAATACCTTGTTTTGGGGGCAAACTGTGGACATATATTTATATGTGATGTTAACACTTCGGTGTCATGAGCTCAATGCATTAGTAACTAATAGCTTGTGTGCACAACAAGTTACACGATGATATATATATACTCGTATTCTACTTTTATTCTTACAAAATCTATGAATTCACTCAACATTATTGTTGACTTTTTAAGCATGTTTTATCTCAAGTCTTTATGCTTATGCTCGCTTATTTGCTTGGATGGGAGTGATGCGCGGATATCAAATTTTCAAGACTTTATTTAATATTTACATTCGATGAAACTCTACTTAAATTTTTGAGTCATGTTTAAACTATTGTGGGATTAGCTATAAACCATTTGGGACCTGTTTATTAACTCTGATGTTTTTAATATATCGAATGTGACAATTTATTTTAAAATGTCTCTCTTGAGGTCGTTTGCCGTGACTTGTGCTTATGGACTATGAAGTAGCACCCTATGTTGTATTCTAATGCTTTACGGATTTTAGGAGGGGGTGTCACAGATTAGTATCAGAGCACTGGTTATAGAGAACTAGGCTATTTTCAAAACCTAGACTATAACCGTTTAAAAAAAATTAAGAGTCTTTTATCGTTTGTCCAATATCTGCGCGCGCATACTCCCTATTCCCTTATATACTATCTTTAGTATCTATCAAGGTTGCAAAAATCGTAAATCGTTAGCCGAACGATCGACAACCTTGTAGCTTGTAATCGGTCAAGGCGGGATTAATCGAATTGGCATTTTTGGCAAAATTTAGGTATTTCTGGCAAGTTTTGTGTATTTCCTTCGAGTTTTAGATATTATTTGCAAGTTTTTTACTAAAAAAACATGTAATAGATTTAAGTAGTTAATATAGGTGATCAAAACAAGTTTACGGTGAGTTTTAGGTACTTTAGGCAAGATTAGAAGGTTTCTGACAAGTTTGACCGCCGTTGACCACCGTTGATCGCCGTTGACCACGGTTGACCTATTTGTTTCACCCTGTTACATAAATTAGCAAGGTTGGTGGCCTTGTAACGTCTAATAGGCGATTAATCGGCCTTGTAGACGTTGTTTTGCAGCACTGGTATCTATAATAGTATTACATGGATAATGAAATCATAATACTTGACTTTCTCTTCGATCTTTTACGCTTACCTTCGTGGGTACCGCTAATTACTTATATAAAAGTAATTTATATAAGTGTTGACCATTTTCGATCAATTATGTCTACTTTGTAGCGTGCCTCTATATTTTTATATAAAGGTTGTCTATATGAATACTAAAGCTTTTCTAAGACATTGTGAATGACACAATGGTCTTGTTTGTTTTCAAGACGTTGTGAGTAATACAACGATCCCTAAAACTTTTTCAAGAAATTGTTAGTGATGCAATTATCTCTAAAACTTCTCGTGATTTTGGATAATTCCTTCTTTGAGGATATCAAAATCCGACAAAGTTGTCAACCTCATTGGTTATTTTACTATTCGACTCTGAGTTTGAATACTCACCTCATACTCTTGAAATGCTTACGTCATCCCATAATTCGTTCCATGAAGACATGCCGACTAATTCGATTACAACTTTAACATGTCACCTCATAATCATTCATTCTTTTGGAAAACAACTATTCACTTATTCCTGCATAATGTGTCATCGGGGAATGTCCACTTTTGGAACATTCGAATAAAAATTGGCGTGTTTGTGTTTTGATTCTCTTGTATTATTCTCTACCTAGTAAGACTTTAATTTTGATTCTTAATTTTCTTGTTAGTTTTTAGCCATGCATTTTAATCTTTAATCCTGGAAATTCATGAGTTTTTGTGTTTACAAGTGTGTTAAATAATTAGGCATGGCTTTGTATAGAGGTTTAGAGGAATTAAAATGGTGTTTGGTTAGATTTTAAATTGAGTTTTTTGGGCAGTTTATAATCAGCAGCTTGTTGGGTATGTTTCATAATATTTTTGGTCTATGAAGACCTGGGAAATTAGATTAGGAAGTAGAGAAACCTTTTAGGTACATGTATAAATTCGGATGGAGTCATATCGACGCCCGACAAATGAGTTATCACTGGAACAGCAAAACTAGTCAAAAATTGAGACCAAAATTTAAATGAGTAATAAGTCTAAAAATTTATATACCAACACCAAATATGTAAAACTGTAGGTTCTATGTATTGAACAAACTTATATTTGAGCGGCCATTTCGTCCTTTGGGAACACTCGGTTTAGGAGATACATTAAAAATAATGAAGAGGTAAAATCCAAAAAATAATTTGCACTTAAATTGAATGGTAAAATGGTAATTTCACCTAGGTTTTGAAATTTTCTGATCAGCGGGCCCTACGTTTCTAGAAAATAGACTCGAAATGCTTTCTGTAGGCGAAAACCTTATATTTTTATCTTATGTGGATTAGAATTTAGGAGGATTTTAAGATTAAGGTTTATTTGAAGATTCGAGTGATCAAGAAGCTAAGGGTTTATAGGTTTGGGATTTTGTTGGTTTCGGCTAAGAAAAAGGAAACAAGAAGGATGCGCATTTTGATTTTATTCTCGCTCATAGTCGTTCGTGTGAGCATCTTAAAAACCCTTCTCCATATTATTTTTATGCGTATATTTTTATACTTAACTTGCTTGTCGTAAAATCTACATGATTGTGCGCTAGGATGGTTTTGGATTAATGTGGATGATTAAAAGTGATTAGATGACGGAGGTAGGTTAATTTAGGCGCGTTGTGAAGCTTTGGTGAAGTGAAAGTAGTGTTTGGTAGAGTTTCAGAATAGACCAATTAATGTAGAAAATTACGTATCATGTTTTGACTATCGTAAAAATGTGAAAATTGATTTTGGGTTTAGAAATATGAAAGGTCTCGTCCTTATGAACATTTCGGTAGGTGGATCGTCCCGTAACTCTTAAAAACGAAGTTTTTATGGCCGAACGAGGTTTGGAAAAATGTTTTATAAAAATTCAACACTTGTTCTTAATAATAAATTTGCGCAGAAAAATAAAAGGGAATTTTGGTCATTTTATGGTCTGTTTTGGCCTTCGGTTGAAACACGAAAGTTGTCCGAAACAGTGTTTTCTACAACACTTGTAACGATTTCGGCTCAAATGTGCATAAAATGGGTGTTTTTGATCAAAATGCATGTCTGCGTTTTTTTTCTACAAAAACTTAACATTGTTTTAGTAAAACTGCACTGGTGTAGTTTTCAATCGAGGATTCGAGCATTTTCTGGTCCGAACCGACCTTCTGTTAAAACATAAAAGTTGTTCGTTTTGACATTTTACATAAAATTTTAAGAGATTTTAGTCTGAAAATGCTAGACGATAGGAGAACTTTGGGGTTAAAGTTGGTGTTTTGTCTTTTTAGAAAAGTGGTCATACTTGCTGAATTTTGTCAAAAATTAGGTTTTTGAGCGTTTTTGAGTTCGTTTGAGCTCTCAAAACTTTAACAAATGTTATGTTATGGGTTATAAAGTGTTAGGGTGCGTTGGTCATATCTAAAAATTGTAAGTTTGATTTTCGGTCGGTATGTATATATATATATATATATATATATATATATATAGTTTTCGGTCAGTATGTATATATATACTTAATATTAAATATTTGAGTTGTATAATTAAAATCTTAAGTGCGTTGGGGTTTGCGGACTACGAATATTTTTGCGTAGCGATATTAATGTCTTCGAATGCCCGAACTTACTAAAAATGGGAACTTTCTAAAAATAGAAACTTTATATATATAAATATAACGTCAGAAATAAGGTTAAGCATTTAGTTATTGGGGTGTCGGTGTTAATGGAAAAAGTAATATTTTTATTAGACAATATTAACGTCTTTGAATATCTGGACTTTCTAAAAATTGTAACTTTCTAAAAATAGAAACTTTTCAGAAAAGTAGTGTAACTTAATTATGAGTGACTCTATTCTAGAATGTTTTAGTAAGTAAATTTAGGACGCACATGTGGATTCTATAAGTACTTCTTCTATGGGTAATAAACTACAGTTGCTTCTTTTTAATCGTATTCTTTTTCTTTTGTGAATTGTT